>BMAV01016884.1:219082-274637 GCA_019973955.1 Trichonephila inaurata madagascariensis
TGTGCGCTACTGCTGTACTGCCTGATGAAATTAGAAATAATAAATGATTTTGATAATCAAAGCAAAGAAATATTGATTAATTCTGCTGTATGTGTCACTTAGATCAGTGGTCTTCAACCCTCGAGCCATGGACTGGTACTGGTCCACGGATCAATTGATATCGGGCCACCCAAGAGACATTAAATTATTTCTATTTTATTTGTTGTGATGTATTTCTGTCTGGTTTGTGGGACTTTCCACGGAAATCATTTTATATTCCATCTAAAATCATTTTATATTCTTTTTTTTGGTGTAATTGTATTTTATTTTTGAAGGCATATTTAAATAAAATAAAATTAGAACTGTTCAGTCAAAACAGTCTAAAATATAAACAATCAACGTCCCCTTCCCCCTCAGCTAGCCGCGGTGATTAAAATATCAGGTAGCACTGACCTAGATTATATTTGCCAACGTGGATGAAATATAAACGGGACTTTTTAAGAGTGGCACGTGATTTCTATATATTTGGGCGTAACACACAAGATAAATTATTTAAAGTTAAACAAAGTCTATTCTTCAGGTGTTCATTTATTTAGTCTTCAGCCTGATAAGTAAATAAAATAGTACTTTCTGCTGTTATACAGCAAATGACTTACATTTTTGATGAATGAAAATATCTGAGAAAATTTGGCCCATATTGAACATCCAGTTCGGTAATGATTCTTTTTAGAAGTCTTGAAAATGACACGGAAGAAATTGTGAAAATATGATTCATAAACTTCGACTGAGAGCAAGTTTAACTGCAGTGAAAATTAGATAAAATCATGACCTTTTTCTGAATGACCAACGAATAAGCATTAATGAAATTAGTAACAAAACAAGTGCGCAATTCCTTATTTGGAACAAGCTGCAATTTCTTAAAAACTCTAGAAAGACTATCACTCGAATTTTTAATGTGAATCAAAAGGAGGCAAGAACAGAAATTTATCAAAGACATTTGACTCGTTACGGAGGAAGAAGAGAGGCATTTTTTTGGTACGAGTTTTAACTTGTGACGAAAGTTGAGTACATCATTACCCTCTTGACCGAAACTGTCCAGTATGGAATGAAGAACAAATAGGGAAACACAATTAAACGCAATAACTTGTTACCCGTTGAAAAGCACTCGTTAAAGCTTTTTGATACTCCCATGGTATTGTGTTCATCTATTTTCTTGATGACCAACGACCATTTAATGCAGTTTCCCACTTTGTGTATCCTGGGACATCGCTACCCTCATAACTGGCCTAACGTAAGAAAATTAAAGGAAACTCCCTTGGACAGCAATGGACAACAATCCACCCTATAGTCCAAACTTAGCATCTGGGAATTATAATATGCTTGAATTTCTCGAAGGAGGAGAAACATTTTCATCGAATAAAGAACTATGATAATTTTTGTTCAAATTAGAATATTTCACATTCGATGTTTTTTTATCATAGAGGAATAAAAAAAATTATTAATACGATGGAAAAAATGTGTAGATTTGAAAGAAGGTTATAAAGAAAAATAACATTGGTTTTGGTAAACAATAATTCAGAAAAAATAGTTTTAAATAATCTGGTTTATATTCGATTAGCCCTCGTATATCTTCAATCACGTTGTTAGTTCGTTATAATTTTATCAAAAGATTAATAAGACTTTTTGATGCAAATTAAACATGAAGTTAGTTATGTGTGAGTTATTATTAACTAGGTGATCAAACTTAAATTGGGTTGAAAGAAAAATTTAAATATATTCAGTGTGTGTGTGCATATTGCAATTGCTCGGCAAATCTAAAAAATTGCTCTAAAATTTAAATTAATTTTTAAAAAATTAATTTCTTCAGGCACCACAACTTATTTTTAAGCATAAATCTAAATTATATGAAACATTTGCGTTACAATTTACAATAGAAAATAATTGCCTCTTAAAAAATTAAAACTAAAAACGATGATCATATCACAATGCTGAACTGCTCCGTTTTAAAAAAAAATCTCTTCCAGAGTAGTCATTCATTTAAATTACTCAGGCATGTTAATTGTGTAGAATGTCGAAGGTATTGAAAACCATTCACATTAGTTTTAAACGTATATATTTCTGGGTATTTTTTTAAAATAATCACAGATGAAACATTTATACGTGTTTATTCCAAGGAATAATATAAAAAAGTCAACACACACAGAAAACATTGATTATAGGTCATAGAATATACCCTCCCTTCAAAGCATTGAATTAATTACAATTTAAGGTATCCGACTACGTTCGGAACCATCATTTTAAAAAGCGCATAAATGGATAATTTTCAAGATATTTAGTGTCACCGATTAGAATACATGTATAAAAAATTTTTAAGGACATTTTGACAAAAACAATTATTTAAATACAATATTTCGGCAAAAAATTAACTTAGAATAACCTTTTTTCAAAATGTTCTCATTTTGTGAAAAATGCATCTATTATAATGATATTTTGCCTGTATATAGCTCAGACCTCTGTACAAAGGCTCAACTATGAGGTTTCAAAAATTCATATTAATTTCAGAGTTACAACCCATTGAAATAATTATCGACGCTTTTTTCTTAAAATTTATCTTCTCTGTTGTCGTAAAACACGGATAAATCCACTTCTAACATATACACTTCAAAAATTCTAGTTGAGCCTCTGTATAGAGATCTGAGCTATATACAGGCAAAATATTATTATAATAGAAGCAATTTTCACAAAATGAGAATATTTTGAAAATGGGTCATTCTATGTTCATTTTTTGTCAAAATATTGTACTTAAATAATTTCTTACTGTAATACTATTCTTAAAACAATTTTTTATACATTTTCTAATCTAAGTGACACTAAATATTATAAATATTATCCATTTATACGCTTTTGCAAAATCACGGGTCCGAACGTAGTCAGATACATTAAGCAGAAAATATGAAAAGGCTGTCATAACATATAATACCAAATATTATATTAAAATAAATTGTAAAAAAATTTTTTTTGAAGAAGTATGAAATTCTTTATTAAAACAGTTTATTTAGGACTCCACTATTATTATTAATAAACATAGAAATCCGTTTATAAAATTTAATTTTATATAACTACCGAAAAAAAAAAATTGGATTCTCTTACATTCAAAATGTATGTAAAGCCGATTATAATGTATCCCTTGCATTCCACCGTAATAGAATGAGCCAGACGTATCGATTTGGGGTGTATTAAAATCATTGACATTTGAAAATATTTTCAAAATGAAAAATTCAGTATATTGTGTGACAGAGCTTGAAAAGAAAATAAGAAAAAATAATTTTTCTCTATATTACTTTAAAGGCCAAAAAAAAAAAAACTTTTCAAAAACTCTCTTCAGGAAAAGATTTTAGGTTTAATACTAGGTAGGAAAGCCATTTCTATGAAATATTTCTACTCTAAGTTATTTCATAGCATATTTAGACGTAGAACAGGCACTGTAAAATAATTTGTTAATATTAGATGTTTCTGTCTGAGGTTTATAAATTATGTGGCTTTTTGAGATTTATTTAGGCTATTTTGTATGTTTTCTTACATGTGGTTTTAAAGATTTCTTTATTGATTATTTCACTTTAGAATTAATAATTTCCCAAATACTTGTAAATAATAAGAACGTTCATCATTAATTTATTTTTTTGACCAAAATTCTTAATTAGAATTGTTTAGAATTCCAAATGCAGAATATATGAAAAAAAAAAAAAAAAAAAAAAAACACAGTTAAAAAAATGTATTATTTACAAATTTTGTTAAAATGCACTCATGCAATGAACTATACACATGCTTACACTCGTATATATTTAAAAACGCGTAATATAAATAAAAATTAACATATATATATAAATATAAACTTACATATATATACATGCTCCTACTCATACACTCATATAATATGGGCATATTTGGATAAAAATGTAAATAAACGAGCCTACAGATCCACAAATATATACATAGACACAGAACACATTCACAAGCACACATAAAGGTAAACTCACTCGTAAACACATACACATAATATTATGCATAGAAGCATCTATCTCTTCTTATGATGAGAATTTTATTCCCTCTTCTATTATTAATAATTCAAGAAATAATAGAAGATTATTTCTTGAATGTTAAGAAATATGAATATATTTTTCTGAAAATATCAGAGTATTCAGACCGGTTACTTTCAATTGATATACATTTGTTATAAAATAGTTTTGAAGTTTGTCGTAATCGATGTAATACCCCGTAGGTTTGAAAAACTGTTTTCAGTTTTTCTTATCTAGCACGAGTCTTTTTAAAATGGTTAACTGATATAAATACTAGCCTTTCCCCTTTTTTTCTGTTTTTTTGTGCTAACCACATTAATGTATTTTAGATTTTCTAGTCTCATATAAATAAAAGTTTCGAAGATGTCCCAAAATTCCTCCAACTTTTTTGAGTTATTGATTAAGACTTCATTTCAAAACTATGAATTTTAGTAACAGTTTAAAGAACAAATCATGATTGATCTCTTTGAGATATTAAAATTCAAATTGAACTCCTTGTTTGGCTTAATATTTTATATTATTTTATCACACACACATATGAGTATAATCTTTATCCAATAAATACTTCTATATCTTTTGATGAGCGTATTTTATTGACTTCTAAGTATATTCTAATTAATGTTTATATTAAAATTAATTTTTATTCAATTTGTCCTGTAAAGCAAATAAAGTTTTAAAAAACCCTTCAAAACATTTTTTTTTGAAGAAAATCTTCGTAAAATATTGGAATTTATAAAAATGCTTTCTTCTTAAATATTTATTAGCTCCTTAACCGGTCAATATTTTTGCCCAAAATGTTTTTTTTAAAAAAAATACACATTTTTTTTTATTGTATATAACTAAACACCATACTTATTAGAATGAGAAAATGGAAGAATTTTATTTTAATGACGTTTTCTTAACGCCCTTTTTTATTTTACTATTGAGGAACACAAAAAATTCTTATTATTTGGTTTTGGAAGAGTACACTCAGCATGCTATGAAGCTTGTTTCATATACGTAAGAAAAATTTTCATGCTTATACTTTTCCAAGTACGAGGGCTTTGATGGTAGTGTGTGCTCGTGTGAGTAGAATTTGAAGCATGATGTAATGCGAAGTCTTACATTGCAATCAGGACAGAAATTTCTCTACTCTTTCTAAATTATTTTTCTATTTCTATTTCTTATCGAGTATCAAACTGCCTATTGTCTTCTTTAAATGATTGTTTTTAATAATTCAGTCAATAAGATCAAATCTAAATTCTAGCAGTATGTTTCTCCCTCCTTTTTTATATTAGAAGATATTTAAGCCCCATATTGTGCAATGTAAAAAATGAGGAAAAATCAATACACTCTGTAATATTTCTTCCTCTTATTTGATAATTTCAAAGCTAATCAAAAAACGTTATTTTCATTGAACAAATCATCTGAAGAATAATTCAGATGATCAGTAGGCAATTTTGAATCCGTATTCGAGTTTAATTAATCTTTTCACAAGCAAATGTTTTCGTTGTTTGTTTCATCTATAATTTCAAAAGGGGGTACGCCGGCCTGAATACAAAAGCATTTCGCATACAATAGAACACAAATTTCAAAGTTCTAAATTCCTGCCTTTATCAAAGAAAAATTCCCGCCTTCATCACAAAGAAAATGCCGGATGAAAAAAAAAACATTTCAGTACCCTAGACAATTACATTACCTTTTCAAAACCAAATAATATCACTATAAGAATTAAAAATACAAGCAAATAAAGAGAGAGAGAAGAAAATATTAGTGCCCGAACGCTGTACGGGCAAACCGGTTAAGGAGTTAATTACTTTTTAAAGCATACGTAAGCTTACGTTTTTGAGAAAAAATTTTCTTTTGAATTTTATATTTTTATTTAATATGTTTTCTTGAACTTTTTTTTTATTACTTTCAAATTAGAATTTTATTTGAGAATAAAGAAGGACTGAGAGGAATCACATAATTGTGAAAGAAAAAGTATAGAATACAGTTTCTTTAGTGTAGTGGAAATGTCGTGAAAATACTCAAATTGTTCGAAAAAGTTCAAAGAAAAACCTTGCTTTAAGAATACCGTGATTTGGCTATCTGAAAAGAAAATTGGAAAGAAATAGAACATTCAGTGATGATTCTGCATTTCTTCACATTTTGAGATTGAGTTTTTGTTTTTGAATTTAACCACACATGCTCAGGATCGTAACACAAGCATCGTAGGAAAAGGCCATAAAATTTTAACAACAAAAAGTGCTCAAAAAGTGAAAACAAAAGTGTCTTATATAAATTTCTAAAGAAAAAAGTACCCAACAAAGAATGTAAGAGTTCAGAATGTAGATTTAGTCAAAATAAAGTTACAAGAGTAGAGAATGAGAAAATAAACGGCAAATTGCGCGAAAGAACAAAGAACTGAATGAGCAAAAAAGCTCCTTCCACTTGAAAACAAGAGCAGAATGGTGCGACTTCATCGATAAAACATTTAAATCAAGAGCAGTAGAATGAAAAGTAAAATAAATGGTTAAAATATGTCTGAAACTTTTTCCAGGGAGTGCATAAAATGCACTTTAACCGGAAAGAAACTGTAGACGTTTTGAAACGTGTTTGTCTAGTTCTCAGATATACTAACAAAAAACTACTTTTCCAGTTTAGCAAATGCTGTCTTCTGCAGCTGTACTCTTTGAATTAATGGAGCTTCTGTATAGACTTATTTATCGAAATAGCATTTAGTGATCAAAGATTTGTCAATTTGGAACAAGATTCTTCAGAAGATTATCTAATTAGTGGTCCACAAACTATGTCGACTCATGGAATCCTTAGACCTATAACGTGTTTTCGAAGAAACCCATCCCGTTCTTAGAAGAATATATTTTTAAATACTAATTTAAAGTAGGTCAACATATTATAGGTACTTTATGTAAAGACAATTATTTTATGTTTATTAAAAATTGTTGAGGTAAAATTATTGTAATTTACTTATAATAGAATTAATTTGTGCTCTAAGTGTCACCTACCCTTACATCATATTTGGTGACTGGAATGTTTTTGCAATTTTTGCACAAACTGTCGAAGTCTAGATTTATTCAAGTTATCTGAAGTCGTATTTTACATTATGCGTTTAATGTTCCTCTCTATTTTTTTGTTGTTATATACGTTCAGAAAGATTTTTCACTTAAGGTATCCGACTACGTTCGGAACCGTGATTTTGCAAAATCGTATAAATGGATAATATTTATGATATTTAGTGTCACTTAGATTAGGAAATGTATATAAAATTGTTTTAAGAATAGTATTACAATAAAAAATTATTTAAGCAAAATATTTTGACAATAAATGAATATAGAATGACCCATTTTCAAAATATTCTCCTTTTGTGAAAAATGCTTCTATTATAATAATACTTCGCCTGTATATAGCTCAGACCTCTTTACAGAGGCTCAACTAGAATTTTTGAAATATATAACTTAGAAGTGGGTTTATCCATGTTTTACGACAACAGAGGGGATAAATTTTAATAAAAAAAAACGCCGATAATTATTTCAATGGGTTGTAACTCTGAAAATAATGTGAATCTTTCAAAAATCATAGTTAAGCCTCTGTACAGAGGTATGAGCTATGTACAGGCAAAATATTATTATAATAGAAGCACTTTTCACAAAAGGAGAACATTTTGAAAAAAGGCTATTCTAAGTTAATTTTTTGCCGAAATATTGTATTTAAATAATTTTTTTTGTCAAAATGTCCTTAAAACAATTTTATACATGTATTCTAATCTAAGTGACTCTAAATATCATGAAAATTATCCATTTATGCGCTTTTTTAAAATCACGGTTCCGAAAGTAGTCGGATACCTTAAATGCATTGTTTTGAATGCAAATTAAAATGTTTCTAGCTGTGTAAGGAACTTTTGTGCATTCTGTATAAATATGCAACCAAAAATTTAGGGGAGATGTTCTTGCTTAAATATATATTTTAACATCGATTTTATCGACATGTCGATAGTTGTTACCTTTCCTTCATTAATAAGCCTTCTTTTTATCGTAGTATTTGAACAGATTTTTTTTTATATAATCCATTAATAATTAGTTTTCTTTTCTGGAAAATATCCTCTTATATACTTTTTTAACTGAAAAAGTTTCTTCTTTATATAATTTTCAACACTGCCTCCTAAATACACAGTTTATTTTTTACTAGAAAACTATTTTATTCTGAAAATTATTGCACATTATTCTCCTTGACATATGATGATTGCAAGTTCAGTTTTAATACCAAGACACTAATTTTTTTTAAAATTTTCACAATATGTAATTTATGTTGTTGAAGGGATATGTTTATTTCATTTAAAACATTGGTCTATAAATGGTGTTCCCCTGAGCTCTAAGGTTTCCGGAGGGATACCCAGGGGTTCCATGAGTTTCAATAAAAATCAAAAAGGAAATTATAAATGTGTATGCAAAATGAATTCCCTTTCACTATGAAATTTGTTTAACCACGACTCACTAAGGCTCCCCTGTAATTAAAACCGAAAATTGTATTTATTCAAAATAACTTTATTTTGTAATACTTTTTAAAACTTTTATTATACTAAAAAATAAAAGAATATTTTTTTTAAAACTTTTTTTCTATATATTTACTACCTACTAAATTATGAATATTCTATTTTTGATTATCTCGGGGTTTCCATGAAATAATTCTATACTCAGTAATACAATTTTTTTTTTCAAAACTAAGCAGTTTTTTTTTAATTGAAAATGCTCCCATTTACATTTGTGGGAAAAATACTTATAATGAAACAGAGGAAATATTTTATCAGAGGATAAACACGTTTGACCTAAAAATTTAAAATTAATCAAGAACTCCTAAAAATTTTAGGTTTAAAATTCATGAAAAATACAAAGGATTTCTCACACAGCTATATATATATTGTAATGCCATTTAGAATAATGTATTTAAGTGGAAAAATATTTGTCTCAATGTGAGTAGCTACAAAAACAAAATATAATTTTTTACAATTGCGGAATATTACATTTATTACACAAACGAAACGCATCGAATCTCTTTTCCTATTTTTAGGGATCAGTGTTCCACAGAACACGATTAAGAACCCCTTATATATGCTCTGGATGAGTGGTAAAGTTTTTAGGTGAAATATACTAATAGGAATTCCGCAGTATTTTCTATTTGCATTAAACGCAGTTAAATGATTACAAATTAAAGTTATTATGTATCAATTTAGAGATAAAATACATTTTAAAAATGATTGAAAATCAATTTTAAAAATGCTTTGTAAATGATTAAGAATTAAAGTTCTGGTATTTTGCTTGTTATAGCTACTAATTTTACTTTATTTTGACACAACTGAATATTCAAATATTAATTATTTACTTAATGGTCATTATTCGAAATTTTGTGTTAGTATCAAACAGAGTTCTGAACACATTTCAAGGATTAATTTACATTGAATTTTGTGTATCTAGAATTTTCTAAAGAGAAATAAAACCTGCTTCTTCTTTGGATTAAAAGCTTTCTATTTCTTAAGCAATTTTTATAAATTCCTTCGAATAGCGTGGTGAAATTAGTTTATAGTAATTCTAGATATATAATTTTTTATGTGCATTGCGATGAATTTTATTTTTAGATAACAGAATATTATAGTATACATTTTAATTTTTTAATTAGTTCTTTAGTTTTAACACACATAATTAATTATTAGATTACATTACATATTTTTTCAAATTGTTTATGTAAAAGATCGTATAATTAAGGTGTCGTGTAAATCTGTTTTAATGGTAATAAACAAAAGTGCGAACACAAAGAACTTGTGGAAGCATTTCACATTTAGTCTTATGTAATATATACTCTTTTATAAAAGTCTTAGAACGCATTAGAAACAATATATGCTCACTATATTTTACAATTATTATTTAATACAATAAAAAAATAAAATAAAAAAAATACTTAAAGAAAATTGACATATTTTCTTTGAAAATTCCCTTATTTTCTTTGAAAATTCCTTAATATAGTTTGAAGAAATATGAATTAAATATGTAATAATTACAGAATTGTTCATTTATTACAAACCACAGAGCAGAGAGTTATAATAAATATAACTACATTTTATTTCAATTTTGAGTATGGATTTTTTATTAGAATCCTTTTATTTTATGGAAAATAATCAATGAATGTACTCAAGAGCTTATTAATATTCCGCATTTTAAATGAACTGCTATAGGCTTTTATAAGTGATTCAGGAAATTTTTTTCAAAATGACATGCAAATAAATTTTTTTCTTTGAGTAGCAATGCTAATTGAAAATGTTTTTGGAAGAATATGGAGCATTCAAGCCAAGAAAACAAATACTTAAACATGTTAATCAACATAAAAATGTCCTATTAAATTGAGGATAATAATGAGCTTGTATGTATATAAAACGAAAAGGTAGAAAAATGTATATAATAATGAAAGAAAATGTAGTAAAATATATTTTGTTTTATCTTACGTAATGATTGAAATACTTCAGCATTAAATCTTAAGAAACAACAAAAGAGTTTAAAAATAAAGATATAGTTTCATTTTCTGTTTAAACATGGAATAAAGATTCTTAAGTTTTTGTCTTATCTGTAAAAATGCAAAATGTATATAATGCAGGAAACTAAATGAATAATTACGAAGTCACAAATAGCCACAAGTCCCCACTTTTTTCTAGGAAAAAATGCGAAACTTTTTTTTCTTCTTTTTTCAGGGTAATACTACCCCATTATTTTCATTCGTCTTTAAGCATGTTATAAAAACCAAATGTACTTTTTATCACTTTTGTTGAGGCTAATCTCTGCCACAGTATATCTCTCGAAATTGCTCCTCAACCTACGTATGCAAAGAAGTAAATGTTGCAGGGAACTAAAAGAGAGGTCGTTGGTGCTGTATTTCTTTCCAAAAGTTCCCCTTTGTGTGACGTGTGACTCACGTTGGGAAACCCAGTCTTAGTTATTCGTGGTCTCAATAGCTCCATAGAGAATGTGTGAATCTATTTTGCTTATACATTTATATATATTTTTTCGAATATTTATTTCGACTCGCTGAACCCTTTCCTTTGAATCGTGGAGCCCCGGGGTTACGCGGAATACAATTTGAAAAACATTGATCTGCAACATGAATTAATAGGGATTTCTGGTCACATTAAATTTAACTGCACTTTAAGGCCCTTACGTGAATATTTAATAGTTTCCTCAGAGTTATAAGTTTTTCCTGTCGACTGTGGTCAGAGTTGTGTACGAATGTCAAAACATTGAATGAGACATTAAAGATAAGACACAACTTTATTTTTTCCACATAAGTACCAAGTACTTTGAGACATATGTCATACCGCTGGATAAGATTCAAAAAGCCCCCCAGGAAAAACTGAGGACTTTTCATACGAAAGAAGCGTTTAACGGCTATGAGCGAACGACGAAACAGCAGGTGAGCGCGAAAGACACCGTTACACCATTGGGTAAATGTCGACCCCGATAAGGCAGAGAGGTTCGGAAAAAGGGCCCTGGGCTTCTCAGATCTGGCGTTCTGTTGTTGGATGACAATGTGGAACCACATTCAGCGACGGCAATGCAAAATCATATTGCAACTCTTGGTTGAAAGCACCAACACCATCCGCCATACAGTCCTCATCTCACACCAAGTGACTTTTACCTGTTGCTGGCTTTAAAAAAAATTCTAGCCGGAAAACGCTTTGGAAGAAAAGCAGGAGACAAACAAGCCATTAAACGCTTCTTCCGTAAGCAAAGCCCTGAGTTTTCCTGGAGGGCTTTTTGAAGCTTATCAAGTAATGTGATAAATGTCTTAATGTGCTTGGTACTTATGTGGAAAAATTATGTTATGTCTTATCTTTAATGTTTTATCCTATGTTTTGACTTTCATACACAACTCTGGCCACAGTCGACATGGGAAACTTATTTTCCGACTCACCCTTGTAGCACTGCACTACGAAGCGACAAGAGGTTATTGGTGATGAACCTCAGAATTTTAAACCATGGTCAAAAAACGAGGACGACCCGCTCCAAACTTCATTACCATGGCAACGTGAGGAATTTGAGTCTTAACAGGTTTAGCTATCATCAGATTTAGAAAAAGATACTGCTCTTTAAAAGTTTGATGAAATGGAAAGTATTGTTTTAAATCTCGAAACAGGTTGAGAATGAAACAGTAGCTTACCTGTTTTTGTTCATATTTAAGTGCCATCTTGAGTCTGGAAAGAGTCAGTTTATCCTCTTCTCCATTTTGCTCATCTTCATCGTATTCGGACTCGTTTCTTCTGTTGAGAACCGCAATCACTTCCTCAGTGCTGCGGCATAGATCCAAGAGATCACAGGAATATTTCTTGCACTGATTGCTCAGCACCAAATAGATCTCCTTGAATTCATTCTCTCGATGAGCGAGGTGTTCGAGTTCCCACGACAGCTGCAAAGAAAACAACCCCAAAATAGATTTAATT
Source organism: Trichonephila inaurata madagascariensis (assembly GCA_019973955.1). Lineage (NCBI taxonomy): Eukaryota > Metazoa > Arthropoda > Arachnida > Araneae > Nephilidae > Trichonephila > Trichonephila inaurata. The sequence goes on from BMAV01016884.1 coordinate 231,596, forward strand.
GCTGCAAAAAGTGAGGAACAAAACTTTTCCTACCTCTTTTTCACATTCTAGTTTTTAAAATATTTTTTTTTATTACAACTCATGCGTTGCAATCAAATTTCACATTATTCTAACCAAGAAAACACCTTCAAAACATTTTCAGAATAAATTAATAATTTTTGGATCTATTTTTTAAAACTAAATGTTATTAATTGGAGCAAATAAATCTTTAAATTCTTATATATATGAGCTATATACCATTCATATTATTATAAATCACCTTTAGCATAACACTATTTAACTTATTTAAATATTTAAACCCGTTTGAATCAAATTGTATTTTTATTACTAACCATTTTATATTTGCATGTTCCTCGATATGTCTACACTTAATTTCTCTATTCGATTCTTATAAATACGTATTTTGTGCAAATTATTTTTTTTTTCATGTCATTTAAATGTAACACTTATCTTTTTGCGGCAAAATATTTTATTAAGTGGTACCATTTGTGGAGTGCTAAAATCTTGCGGAATGTGAGAGCTACTTACTTATATATCTCGTTGTGGGTATTTTGCGCATGCATATGTCGTTTGCACTTGGTTTAAAAAGCTTCTTCAAAAATAAAACTAGTGTTTTAAAATCAAGACTTATAGAGTCCTGTGTATTGACTGAAACCCTTATGCCATGCCCTGCCAATGTTAAGGTACCACTACGTTCGAACGGTAACTTTTGCCAAAGCGTATAAAATGTGGATAGCCATTTTATATATTTAGTGTCACTCTAGATTGAAAATGCTATAAAATTGTTTTAAGAAATAGGGGTATTGGTCAAAAAGTATTTAAGTACAAATATTTTTACAAAATGAAATATAGAACGACCCATTTTTCAAAAATATTCTCCTTTTGTAAAATGCTTCTATTATAATAATATTTTTGTCTGTATATAGCCTGCACCTCCAAGGCTCAAACGTAAATTTTCGGCATAACTTAGAAGTGGGTTTCACCCTATGTTCCTAGCTTACGTCAGAAGGGAGGAATTTTAAGAAAACACCATGTAATTATATTTCAATGGGTTGTAACTCTGCGGCCACAATTTTTCAAAAAGTTGAGACTCTCTGAGAAGTCTACTTTATATAAACACACACACACACACACACACACACACACACACACACACACACACACACACACACACACACACACACACACACACACACACACACACACACACACACACACACACACACACACACACACACACACACACACACACACACACACACACACACACACACACACACACACACACACACACACACACACACACACACACACACACACACACACACACACACACACACAAAGCCAAAGTATATGAAGATGAGAAAGAAGGACATTTTGAAAAGTGTTTTTGCTACTTAATTTCTGCTAAAATATTGTTTTTAAAGTAATCTTTGTCATAATGTCCCAAAACAATTTTTATACATGTATTCAATCTATGGATACTAAATATCATGAAAATTATCCTATTTATTGCCTTTTTTAAATCACAGTTCCGAACGTAGTCGGATACCTTTTAAAAAATAGGGCCGAATTCAAATATTTTCAGCCATAAAAGTACCGCATTAATATTATATATATTTCGGCTGCCACATTCTGTAAAAATCACTTATTTTATCATACTAATATTTTTTATCTGAGTTTTAACACACTTTTTTTCTTGGTAAATGCTTTTGTATTTTTTCCTATACCGTAATGCTAAATGAGCTATACCTTCACATGTTAAAAGGAAAACTAATTATTTATTATTATATGTTTTGAAATTTAAAACACTTATATTATAAACAAAATGCATGAGTTACAATGTCACAAAATTTTTATAAAAATTGAGAAATTTTTTCTTGTCCGAAATGTAACTCCACGTCAAGTTCACGCTCTCGTACATATGGCGAAAACAACCTTAAACGTAATCTAAAATGTGATCGACTAGCAACTTGGATTTGTTTCGTTAAACTGATCGATTTTTTCTTTAATGGAAACAACAATAAACGTGTGAATCGAGATGAATAATCATTATTTTTGGTGTAAATAACCGAAAAGGGAATTAGATTATAGAGAAAAAATTCAATAAATATAAATATTGTCCTTACGGCTCATTAACATTTTCTCACAAATCACGAGTTAGCAATCTCGGACCCAGAATCCAATGGATACGGCTCATTTTATCAACTGAAAGCCATTAAAAATAAACATTTAATAAAATTAATGGATCAAAGATGACAGAGCAGATTACATTAATTGCAGTCATCTCAGGAGTTTAAACAAAAATGAATATGGAATATAGAAATCAATGGAATAAGGTTTCCGGTAAGTAAGGGCTTATAGCATATGGTTCAAAAATGGATCAATACATTTGCTGTCCAACTGTGAGCACATTAAGGAAAATACTCAGTATAAATCCATTCATCCGAAAGAACCATAAAGAAAGAAAAAATAATTGTTTCCCACTGACTTACAAAATTTCTAATTAATACACCTCTAAAATATACTCTGAAGTATCATAAGTCACGGTATAGCAATATGTAAATATCCAGGAGGCAGGCACTAATACTGCATAAGAATTCTACAACCTCTGACAGGAAAGTTCAGAGAATTGTCCTGTAACATTAACGTAGATGAAATATTAACGAAAGTTACCTTACTGTCCTTCTAAATAGTCACCTCCCATAACTATGCATCGCTGAGATTTGCTATACATGTCCTGGAAACTTTGCAAGAAGTCTTCGTTTGAGATGCATTTCAAAAGCCTAGTCACGTTACGTTGGATGTCAGAAATATCAATAAATTTCTTTTCTTTCAAAGCGAGTTTGAGTCTTAGGAATAAAAAAAGTCTGGGGGTTGAGATCGGCGAGAATGGTGGAGGGCACCCCCCCCTTTTTTCCAGGAACTGTGTGACGATATTGGCTGCGGATGGGGCATTGTAGTGAAAAAAAAATCATAATTGTTGAGCGTACGGGGCTCCCCTAGACGTTTCGGAAACGGTCAAAATTTCAATGTACTGGCATTCATCATCCAGCTACCCGAGGACGTTTGTGATCTTTCGCAAAATTTTTACTCACTTCTCAATGTTTTCGTCCGACGGAGGTCCCGGTTTTCGATAAGGTTGTAAAAAACCCTTTCCTGGCCTTCTTGAAAACGGGCAACCCACTCGTACAAAAATTTAGGGGGTGGTTTTCCCCAAAACACTTACCAGCATCGATGTTTCTTTTGGTGTCTTCCCGTTTAAAAAACAAAACTTTAAATTGATCTTTTATTTGTTCATTTTCCTGTTCTCAGTTAAAAACCAACGCACTAATCAAGCACTTTGCAAAATAAAGTCTTACACGGAACACAAACGATGTTCAACTGAACAATGGTGGGGGCAGATGGTCAACACTTGCCGTTACGCATGTGCAGAGGTTTTTTCGTCGGTTTGTTTGATCGGTCGTTCTAACTTCATTCACCAAACTTTATTTTCAGAGGTTGTATAAATGGGTAGTGTTCAAGGTTTTTCAATGTAATCACGGGGAATCAAGGTTTTTATTTGTACTGAAGGAATTCATGTGAAAAGTTTTCTGACTTGATTAAAGCAGAAAGACGGGAATTAACGGAATTTAAACGCAGAATGCTAAATGGAGCCAGATGCATGAAGCATTTCATTAATTGTTAAGAAATTCAATATTTCTCGATTTACAATGTCAGGAGTATGCCGACCATTTATAATTTCAGCCAATATCTCCCACCTTGTTCTACGTTGTGATCAACCACTCTGTTAAGGCTTGGAAAAATGTGATGAAATTTCAAATCTCGGGTTTTTGTTTTTCATAAAGTGAAAAAGTTGAGTAACATTAAAATCTCTATTTACTGTTCATAATTCACCAACGTACTCTTAGGATAGTTATATGTTTACTACTCATTGCTAAATTGGGAAAAATTTAAGGGAAAAATCAAAATAAAATCGTATTTCTTGAAATGGTTCAGGAAAAAGATAAACGAAGTCGTCAAAGCTATTCCAATAAGTAAAAGCTTTGTTAGCAGAAGAAAAGACGAAATGAGTGAGGGTGTTTAAAAGCAACTTATTAAAAAGTTTAAAAAAATGAAGTAATATTCATTACAATTGGATGAATTGGCATGGGCGGTACATAACTTTGATGATAAAGGTAATTTTGCTGAAGAAATGTTGTACTGCAAACCGTTAGAAAGTGCCACTACCTCATAGAGATATATTTATACTAAACTAAAAACATAACAATACATAACAATTAAAAAATGGGATCTTGTACTGCACCTATTATGAAGGTTGCTTGAAATTGAGGAAAGATGAGAAAGCAAATATGCTTCTTGTGCATTGTGTCATTCACAGGGAAAAGATAGCAGCTAAAAACATTTCTCACCTGTTCTAAATGAAATACTTAACTTAGTTATAAAGTGTATCAATGCTATTAAAGCTAATTCCAAATGTGAACGTCTTTTCAAGTTATTTTATGAAGAACAAAATAAAGACCATGTGAGACTTATATTCACCGAAATAAATGGCTCTGGGGAACTGATTAAAAAGGGTTTTTTGAATGTTTGATATTTATGAGTTTCAAGCGATGAACATGAAATGAAAAAGTTGTTAGCGGCCAATGGTAAAGCATTTCTAAATTATTTATCTGATACTATGGAAAAGCATCTCACTAAATTTTTTATTTTTATTTCAATTTTCCCTTGAAAATTTTGAAAATTTACATACTGTAATAATAATATTTTTTATTTTTCTTTAAAACCAAAAATTTCATTTAGAGTTGTAATATATATATATATATATATATATACAATAAAAATCTTAAATAACCATACTTAAAAATGTAAAAATTTATTGAACAAATTAAAAATAAAAAGATTTCTTCAGTCTATAGTTTAGTTTTGAAGATTTTTTTTAACTCTATTAATATTGATGATATGGTCAACATACTTGTAAAATTACGTAAACATGATTTATTTAAATGTGTTAATTGTGATAGATTTGGTTCTCTACTTAGGTTAGGTAAAAGAGAACTATATATATTATAATGGTAATTACTATCAACAGATTAAAAAATGACGGGGCCCAGCTACAACGTCTTCCCAATTTTTATTTACATTATTTTGAAAATAGTTTCATTGATAATTCTGAATATTATATTTTTCGTTATATAGATGATAATATCATTTTTGGCAAGCAAGACAATTTTAAAACTAACATTAATTTTTATTCACAATATCTTAATTTAGTACAGACAAACAGCAACAACTATGAAGCAAATTTTCTTGATAGAGAAATTAAAGATAAGTTATAAAAAGATAAAATTTTAATTACTAAATATATTTATGATAAGAGAAGAGAAAAATTTTAAATTTTATTTTAAAATATCTCATATATTGGGGGAAAGGGTGACATGTTTATATTGAAAAAGTTAAATTTTATGAAGCAATACATTTTAGTTTTAAAAAAACAGAAAAAAAAAAAAACTATAAACATCTCACTAAATATTGCTTAATTAAAAAACCCAAAAAAATTTTTAAAAGTTTTTTGAAAAAAAAAAATAGTAAAGGGTTAAAACCCTTAGAATATTGATATTTATTATTATAAATTTATCATTTTCTAGATATAGTTACCTCCATATCCAATATTAGATAAAATTACTTTTATTATTTTTTTTAAAAAATTCTATATAACCCTAGTGTCTCTAAAGTAATTAGTTTTAAATACTCTTCAATTTTTTATTTCTATTCGTTTCATATTTTTCAAGTGCTACTATTCAGCCATTATCTCTTTGAATTTGCTTTTGGGGTCCGAATCGGGCAATACTTTTTTGAATGAAATTTTTTAGGTACGTTCCCTTTTTTTTTGTAAATTCAGATATTCTATCCATTATTTTCAAAAGTTTTGCTCATATTAAAAAAAAAGGGGAAGGGTTTCCAAAATTTGGGACCCCACAAAATTATTTTATATATAAGAGCTGCCCTAAGTCAGCAATGTTTATAATATTGAAATCTTTTTTTATATTTTTAACACTATTATAATTTTTTAAACCCCATATATTCTTCTACGTGTTTGGTTTCTTTTCAATCTCATTTTTTAGGTTTTTTTTGAGAATGTTTATCTCTCATTATAGAGAATTTTTCCTTTTTATATATATATATATATATATATATATATATATATCCATTTTATAATTTTTAATTTGGTTACTCTTATGTCCTTCATTGTGGGGGTTTTTCCACTGTCTATGTTTTTTTTCGAATGTGTTTGTTTTGATGTTATCTCTTGTTTGCAGAGAATAAGCCTATATATATATATATATATATATATATATATATATATATATATATCAGTAGTGCAATAGCTCATGAGGGCCAAGGCCTACTGTGCCCATATCAGTATACGTGACCTTGGTCCCTGAGGTGCATAAGTAAATGTTCCGATCAGGTGGTCAGTCTGATGCGAAACCTTCAGTGTTAAGTTCCCAAGCAAGCTTGGTACTCATTTAACGACCCACTGTAGGGATGAAAGACTGAGTCAACCTTGCCCAGCCCAGGGTTTGAGTCTCTAATCTGTGGTGTGGAAGCGCGATGCACTACCACTCAGCCACTGGGCTTCGTATATATTAGAGAGAGAGGGAACATAATAATTTTTCAAGTGCTTATGGGGGGCATAGTAAAAAGAGTTTGAGAAACACTGATTTAAACATTGTTCGTTCGTGTTGTTGTTAAAGGTTTGACAGTGTTAGATCAAGCTTCGAAATTCGTTGTGGCAAGGGGCTGTAGTCAGTTGCAATTTTGAGCCCCATACAAGTGACAGGACGATTTGGCTCGATTCCACCCCAGTTTTGTGGGAGTACGCCCTGGTGTGTTTGGGGGAGGAGGCAGGAGCCTCCCACCACCTCTCTTTGTTCGTTTATACAATATACTTTTTCATTTATTTAAATAAATTACAATATAATTACTCCATAAAAATAGTAGTAAAATAAAATTATTTATCACTTAAAAAAATATAATTAACTCTCAGTTTTTCGGGAAACCTGGTTTTATCGTTGAATAAATTTTAACAAAAAATCTCTCGGTTTATCGATTTGCAAGACCTAACGTCTACTTAATGACCATGACCAGATATACATGTGTAAAGTAATCAGAGCAATTAGACAAGCAACACTGCGTCAAATAACATCAACTTTCAATGTGGAGAGTTCAACTAGCATGTTCGTTGGGAAAGACAACACGTCGTTGGCTTTAGCTCTTCTGCTGGGCTCGTGAACCTATCGGATGGATCTTAGAAAACTAGAAAACGGTTGCTTGGTCAAATAAGTCACGGTGCCAAATGGTGCGACCAGAAGGGGGGGGGAAAATCCAAAATTTTCCGCGAAACAAATAAAAAAAGCACTGTCAACTTCGGTGATGTCTGAAATGAGGGGTTGTTTTCAAATGCGTGAAATGTTCATTTTCTGATCAAATTGAACCAATCATTGACTTGAAACATTTTTTTGCTCAAACCAAAGCCATTTGGATTTATTCCCGGGGAAATTTTTTGGGCTCATTGTCTTCGGAACCAAATTATTCATGATTGGTTTGAAGAACATTTTGAATAATTTCAAGGAATGTGATTTGGTTATCGAGATAGCAAGCATCTTTTCCTCACGGGTCACTCAAGGTTCAAGAATTCTTCGTTACCAGTACATTTTGCATCGTCCTGTTCCCCCTAATCTATCGAACATATTGGTCGTGTTTAATTCGAAAAATCCCTTTGCACTGTCAATTTTTAGTAACGCGTGGAACAGAGGGCTTCAAACCCCGTCATTAAACTTCTTTCATTCAATATCGGGGGTGTAGCGGTTTATTTAACCGGGGCGGAAACACTTGTACGATTTGTAAACTTTTTTTCAACAAAATGCTGTAAAAATTATTATTTTTTTTTATATTATGTGTTATCTCCCTAATCAATTTGGTTTAATCTTTTTGTCCTTCTTTTGGGGAATTATTTTTTGGGCAGTCATATTTTTAACTGAAAAAAATTTTACATTAAAATCTCTTAAAGTCTTTAAATTCCTCTAAGCATTCTTTTAAGCAATTGTATCATTTCCATGTATTCTTTTATAGGTGAAAAAATCGATAACTCCTCATATTGGTGATAGGAATCTGAACTTTCTCTTTTACTATCCCTTGACTATTCGAGGGTATTAATAGAGATATTTCACAGAAATCTTAAAATTTATACAGTTATATTATGAAGAAACATATAATATTAGGAAATAACTAAACAGTGACACTTAATAATATCTATTTGCGTTGAATATATATACATTTTTCATGTTATAGTATACCTATGTATCACTCACTTTAGCGGATAATTTTAAGACTAATTTTTTTTAAATAAAATCTTAAAGTGCATTCCATATTTTTAAAATACAAAATTGAAAACTGTATCAATTATTCATCGCTGTCCTTCATTTTATCCTCAACTTAAGACAAATGGTATAAGGAAATTATTAAGCAGGTTACATACACATGCCCATAATGATAAAATATACAGATGAAGAATGGATAAATATTTCTAATTTTACTCTCAGAATTATTATATGCCTTTAATAAAAGTATGAACATACATTTTTAGACAAAATGAAAACAGATTTATGAGACATATAAAATTTTAAAAAATCTTGTACCAGAAATATAAAGTTGTAACATTTATATATTGATTATTCAAATAAAACCTTCCATATATCTCCTCTAAGAATGTTAAATATTATGAACTACTGCTACATTTTTCTTCAAGCAGAACTCTTTCATTAAAAAAGGAGCCTTTTCCTTATCTTTCGTTAGTTGCCAATGACAGTAAGAGCTCATAAATCTTCTTTCAAGAATTATTTAAACTATGAGGAATTTTCAGTTCTGTAGATGCTTTTTCGCTTCGTAATGTTTGACTGAGAGAATTTTGAAAACGAATGTTTCGTAGAATATCTCTTTAAATGGATGAATTTAAAACCAACCTCTTTTAAAGTGAACCTTTCGAGTTGCATATGATTATATTCAGAAAATATCTAAGCTTTGAGCTTTACTTGCATGTCTAGGTATATGTTGCTTTCTCGTAGGAGTTTTCGAATGAATTGAGTAAACAGAATACGAGAAAAGATATTTTATCTATTAGAAGACACCTAAATGATTTTTATATCTAAATCTTAAGACTTGATTTCTTGATAGCATATAGTATAAGTATTTAAAATTCAGAATTATGTATATACTTTTTTACAAGTAAAAATTACGACGTAAAGTGAAAGATATAAAATTTTATATTATACAATCCTGACATTAAATTTTACACATTGAAAAGAAATTTTGGAAAGAGAAAATTTTAAGTAGTCAATGTGAGTTACTTTTTTATACCAATCTTCTAAAAATGCCAGGTGTTCGCAGTAAGAAAAATCAGAATTAAAGATAAATTCGCACTTGCATATATATACATCAAAAACAATTCATCATCTGCGCAATATTATAGACATTAAATATTGTGCTATCTATAAATTTTCTTAAAAATAACCATTGACTATAACAATGGGCTATCCGAGAGGTCTTTTCTCCCCATATCGGGTATTCTTCCGTCCTGCTAAGTTGGCACTTTAATCTAGAACAAAACCTCACCACAAATGAACGTCACTACCGAATAACGTATAAATTGGCAACGGACTATACGATTATTTATAACAGTGGGTTACTATGGAGATCAGAAATGGGCATTGTCGATCATGATCGACCGGTGGACCACCATGGCATTTTAGGATGACTACCTTTATTAAGACCTAAGACCTGCATACTAAAAGAAACATATTTATTGAACATCGACACCAGCTAGATTAGACAATCGGCTTTTCACAATGGATGCGACTATGTTTACTTAGGCAAATGATTCGATAAATGTGTAGATGACACATGTAACTTCTTTGGAAAAGCACGATGACGATTAATACGTTCACTACCTTTGTATGGGGAAAAAGATGCCACTGCGATGCAAGTCGTATAAATGAATTTTTCCCCATACGCCGATTGAAGGGGAGAATAAGTGTTGATAATCAGTTTTTACCGCAATAACACGGGATTAACTATGAAAACATCATCCCACAACCCACGTTTTCACTGGATTAGGTTCTCCTGTTGATGCCATGTCCCACTATGGCGTGAGACTCAGCAATGAATAAATTAAGTACATACGTCGGTTTCAAATTCATTGGTTCACGTACGTTCTCTGCTCACTGCATTAAATGCGTGCACGTTTCTCGGTCTAGCAGTCGCTCATAGTTGCTTAAGCATTCTACTTGACAATTTTGTGTTACTTGTGATCTTGTAATAAAATTAGTAATCTGTCATATTTTAAAAGACGTACAATGGCGGAATCCAATGTAAAGAAAAGAAAACGTTGAACTTTAACACAGAATGGCCATACCTACGTCACTGGGGGGACGACAACACCTTAAAAACATTAGAAGCAGCCTGGAAATGTCTGGAATGCCTGGTCCTGGAAATGTCGCCCACCCTGTTATAGATAGTAGTATATGCGTATGGATGAATATTGCCAAATTAATTAGTGTCGGCACCATATTTGAGCCGCCATTCTTAGGAAACAAGATTATGAAGGACTTTTTTTGTCAAGTTAGAGGGGTTGCATCTGTTTCAGATAAGTACAAATTAGTTCTTAACTTGTCTTGCCTGCATACCGCGTTATCATTTCTAGTGATTAACTTAATAAAAGTAATCTATTTCAAACCTTGGTGAATTATTTCGAGTTTAATTCAATGACTTCTCCGCCCATTCTACGTTCGGATCCCTCCCGGTATCAAAATAAGGAGTGCGATCTTCACCCCAACTAACATGAGGAAGAGGTACCACGACATGCCTTTTTTTCTTTAATTTTCAAAGGATTAACAGCAGTGCAAATAATTGAAAGCCTTTGTGAGTTAATGTCAGTATAAAAACAAGCCTTAATACCAAATGTTGTTGTTGCTAATGTCATCTGATTGGCAAAGGCTAGATCGAGGCCCACGAAATTCATCATGACAAAGGGCTAGGTGTACACATGACGTTATCCGTAGCTTTGAGCACCATACAGGTAGCACAACAATTTGGCTCGGTTCCACTCCAATTTTGAGGGAGAACACCCTGGAGGCGGTCACCTCTTTTCCCCTTTCACCAACCTCACTAGAGGACTTGCACTTCAATGGCTATTTAGAGTACGCCCATGCCACTAATGCACTATATATTTACAAACATCCATTGCTTCTCTGGGATTCTAACCAAGGCCCTACGGCACTGCTGTCAGCGTCACTTACCACTATACTGGATAGGTGGCGTTAATACCAAATAAATATAAAAAATAAAACTTCTTTAGTTAAAGGTTTTTTTTATAAGAATAGCGTCAATCCCTTAGAAAATTTAAATAAAAAAAAAATGCTGTAATTTAATCAACGACAAGCAAACGTATTTGTAAGCAAAATCTGCATTTATAAGGTTGTATCGCTAAAACTTTGCAATTCAAATGTATGCAAATGTTGTTTTTAATACCAGTATTCATAAATAAAACAAATAAATCTTTTTTGCATAAAAATAAAGCACAAAAAAATCAAAGGTTTTATTAAAAAAAGTATAAGCGCAGTTTTATTAAATTTTCTCGATAAATTTAAACTTTACACAGAATGATTTTCAAAAGATTTGGGTAATTCATGAAAGAATATATGAAAAAGCTTTGACAAGTCAGGATTCCTTTAAAGAAACCCCAAAATCTTATTAAAGTAAGTAAAGCATTGACGTGACGGTAGTGTTATTAAAAAGCAACGGATATCAGATTAGGAGAGAAAGCATAGTGGAGAAACTATGATTAAGTTTGTTTCTCAAAGCGCATGAATATTTAATAAAGACATTCAAAGCGTGAAGCTTAAACCATTTTCCGTTTTATGGAGATTTATTTTATGAGTCAATATTCGGCATTTATTATTCAGATTCAGAAGTTTGGACGTGATTACTTGGAACGATAACAGTTAATTCGGAGAGTATTTTAAATATGCAGTTCCATTATCTGGAAAGATGATCAAGATTGGATTCTCGGTAACTTGGAAATCGTAGTGGAATCAACCATAAATGCATCATCTAGCATAAAAATAAATATGCTTTATGTAAGATTAAGTTTAAAGTCAGAAATTAGTTTATGGAACATGTGAGAAGGAAGCAATCATTTGATGATTACAAAATGGGGAGATTAAGAATGCAGGTGGAACCTATAAAGTATTTATTTATACTAGGCGTTTGTAATTGCTTCAATATACAATTAATATTTATAATGTTGCAATAATAATAATAGAGCTGTGAAAAATTTAAAAAAAGGAAAAAAATTTCAACATTCATATTTGGATTAATTTACAATGCTAATTTCTAAGAAGTTCATTCTCTGAGGAAATTGCTTGAAATCTGTAAATTAGGGAACATAAATACCATTAGGTAGGGGGAAAATACATTTTATTTTACGTTAAAAATGCCATTTAACAGCATTTGAGATAGTTTGTAAATGGACAGGTAGTTATGATAGAGATATTTTATTTCTTTGAGAAAAAAAAAAAATTTTAATTTAGATTGATTACTAAGAGATTACATCACATCTCGGCGAATAGACGCAGTAAGATATTTAGTCACAGAGCTAAGCTGTTCAATGCTTGTATGGAAAAATTTTTCCACTTCCACTACAGATAATTTTGTAATTATTGAAACAAGGATGTGGGTTTTACCTCTAGATATTTTTCACAAAAATTCTTTAAATGTTCTTTATAGGAGAGAAGTCCGTGCTTGCTGCTGGTCACTACTTTACAGGTACCCATTTGTCACATAATCACTTTGCTGTTTTCAGTGAAACAATTTCTACACTAATGGGCTTAGAATCCCTTCAAAACACATATATAGGCTGCAGATTTTATCTTGCTCGTACGAAACATGTATATTTCCAACTTCATTCACTGCTGTGCATTCCCACGCCATAACATAACCACGTGCTTTTAACAAGATGAATTGTATGTTTTATCCTTCTCCTTAGTGGCTTTCCAGCCAACATTCTAGATAAAATTGGTCTGCCTAAGAAACTTTCTTTTTTCCCTACCACCGCACAAGTATCATGAAGTTTGAAGAACCTAAATGAATCCTTCTATCCTGGCTTAAACTTCAAACATGATCTTTAACCAATGCATTATGGAGTATATAACAAACACATAGTCCCTTTCTGATTATAACACTGTGAATTTGTTATATTGGCTCTGTTTTTACACAGTTACTAAATTAAGGTTATTTAATCTATCTTATAGTTAAATAATAAGTGGATCGTAATTTTTACTTACCTTGAATGCAGTGAGAATAGGATCCTCACTGGTAAGAGAAATCCATGCAGGACTTGCCAAGGCTCTGTATGTATGAATACGCCGCAAGGAATATCTCAAACTGTCTGTATGTATTCCTTCTCGGCATCGAGGACAAGTACAGGACAATGGATGAGGTTTGTCAATGATGGCTCCATGGGTCAATAAGAGTTGAAGTATTTCAAACTGATTACAATGAGCGGCAAGTATCACTGGTGAGATATCTGGAGAATAATCAGAGCTTTCTTCACCAGGTAGACGAGATTTGGCCCAACCATTGGCCAACATCTCACTGGTAATGCTTGGATGGTTAATGAGCATTTCCACAATCTTGTAGACGCCTTCGCTGATAGCGTACAGCAGTGCATCGCCAATTTTCACGTTTTCCTGCTGAAGCAGAAGTTCAACGATTTCGACATTTTCATTATCTGCTGCGATTTGGATTGCACTACGTCCGAGGATGTTTGTGCAATTCACATTAACAGGGTTGGGACATTGGAGACAACGAATCATGGTGGCTTTATCACCCCTTTCGGCAGCTTCCAAAAAGATTCTTTCTTTGGGATCCATTGAAGGGCCGTCTTTCAAGGGTTCTAGAGGGATAGGGATACGGTGACGGTGGTGGGGGAGATTATGAGCTCCTTTCAAATTCCTGTTATTACTGCTTTTAGTCATCTTTTGGTACATTTTGTGTAACAAAATGATCGGACGCATCAGATTCTGTTATCAAGCGATACCAGCAGGCGAGACCTAAAAAAAGAAAGAAATGTATAATCATATATGTATCACTTCTTAGAGCTAGCATGATATTTTACATATTTCTTTACATTTTACCTTAAAAATAAGAAACTAAACATACAGGCGAAATGGATTGTCACCCTATCTAATATTTGATACTTCCGCCTTTTGTTTTGTATAGAGCATTAACTCGCAGTGGTACTAATGTAATAAGCTTTTGACATGTCTCTTGAGTGATTATAGACTATACTTTACGAAGTAATATTTCTTGTTCTTTGACATTTGTTCTCTAGTAATATTCCTATAATCTCCAGTAATATTCGAAGTTCTCCTATGTTCCTATGAATACTATGTTCTCCAGTAATATTCGAAGTAATATTTCTAGTTCTTAAATGCCTTTCCAGTTCATTTCACATAGTTTCGATTCCACTAATATCAGGACTTTTTGATAGGCATTTCAGATGATGAAATACACAATGATTACGGTTAAACAAGGTCTGTACAGTTTTGGCGCAATGGGAGTAGCATTGTCGTCCTGATATTTCCCGTCACCATCTAGAAATGAATCTTCCAATAATAGTTTAACATTTTCTAGATGAGATAAGTACTCATTTCCAGTTCTGTTACCCTGTATAGTGATAAGGGGGAAATCTCATTCCAACCAAATGTTCCTCCTCCCAGATCATTAATCCTTTACCTCCAACCTGTACGACTGGTTGTATGCAATTTGGAACTTCCTGTTGTTCCCGACGAATTCTTTGTATGCCATCATTTGTAAAAAGTGTAAAACAGCTCTCCTCGGTCCATACAACTTTTTTTCCTGATTTCTACATCCGAGATTTTTTTATTCTTTAGCCCAAGCATAGCGATATCATCAATTTAAAGCTGACAAATAGGGTTTTCGTGTTGGTCGTCGAATTTCAAGCCCAAGAAATTTATTTCTCTTCATATTTTTCTGTGAGAGATATTTGTTTCCGAGTTTAAATTGAACTCCTTTGTCATTTGTAGAGTTGTCAATCGTCTGTTTTCCCTATTTTTCTGCATAATCTGCTTCAACTTTCTCTCCTCACGTTTTGTCATTTTCTTGATTCTATGTCCCTTAGGTGAGAAGCTTTTGTGCTCCCTTTAACTAAATATGCTTTATACATCCTTATTATGCATCTGTTTGATGTTCTAAGTTGTTCTGAAATTTAAGCTTCTTTGAAGCCATTTGGCCGCATAGAAACAATTTGCCTTCTTGTTAACTCATTAAAAGCTTTTGTCAATGCCCTCATAAAACAATAAACAAATAGTTTTATAAAACTAAAAGAATCTTTACTTTAAATAATAGAGTCGATTAGTCTGACAAGTACTTTTTCTAAGGTATTAAGGATTATTTTTTATAGTTGCAATTTAAGGAAGAATAAAATTAAAAATAAGTGGAAGGTGACAAGTCATTTATGTTTATTGGACCAGCTTATATTACATTTTTGAGAATATTTAGTTTTTTTTATATTGTTTCCCACCCTGGCTAAAAGATGCATTATTAAATTTATTGTAAAATTACTTAACGTTAAAATAAAAATGTTCAGTTTAATTACTTAAATTATAAATAAGTACTTTAATTTATTCTAATTAAATCTACCATTATTAAAGCGTTTCATTTTTCATACAAAATGAATGTGTAAGTGAGTGAGAGTTTATTAAAGTAGCACTATAAAGCAACACACGAGGGATGCCATAAAATGGATAATACTAAGAACACAAATCATACCCAAAGCAGTAGGGTGTAAAATTTTACTATGTCAGCATTAAAAATATGTCAAGACCTATAAAAAGGGTTAGGACTGAGGCATCAGTTCTTTTTACTGACGAAAGCTAATTATATTCTTACGCTGATAAGATATTCAATGGGCAAAATGTATCTTGAGCAATTTACGATTTAGACATATTTTCCCAAGAAGCTCATTGTATAATATATGTGGAACCCTTAAAAAATGTTTTACTGTTATATTTTGCTCAGTGAGAGTCTTTTCATAGGAATTTCTTTCCTACAATATTGTAATATAGTTGTAATAAGATAGTAATCATAATTTACTTTGCATGCTCAATTATTATTTAAAACTTAATAAGATATACGCTTTACACACAATTACTATTTTGCTTAGCTTGTTAAAGAATATCCTACGTTTTGCTATAAGTCTGTAATAAAACTTTAACTATATTGAATATAAAACTGCAAATGAACTTTTATATACTTGACTTATATTTTGTTTGGAAACCGTAACATCAAAATAACCATATGCTATTAACAGCATATTGCATAAATATGTGCTGAAATTTTATTATATTAGGCTCATATTTAATTATAATTTGATTTGGGGGAAATTAATATTATTAAAGAAATAGGAGCTTAAATGAAGTGCTAATGCAGATATCAATAGAAAATAGCCCTTTTTTTTCCCCTTTTTTCACACAATATGTTTTTAATCAGAAATGAAATTACGTTTATGACAATATTGTTATTTGATTTTTGAAAACTTCAGAAATTTTTTTTTGCATATTTTAACATATATTTGAAATATGAGGCCATGAAAACTCGTAACTGATTTCAAAGGTTCTTTTAGAGGTTTCCAAGCAATAATTAATCCCTTATTGTATTCGAAATGGAGTAATTTCGATACTAATTACATAAAAGAAAGTTTTAAATTTACTTTTGTTAGTCAATTTCGAGAAAATTGAAGCTTTTTGTACTCTTTAAAGTCTCGTTAAAATATTATGATACATTATGGTATAATTTTAAATTTTTTATTGTAATAAGATACTTAAATTATATATTAAGTGTTGCAATGACCAGCTTACTTTAAGATCTCTCTTCTTAACTGAGATACACATATCATAAAAAAAATATCTGCATTAAATTAGAGCATATTGTTTTCATAAATGTCTATTTTTTTGAAAAAAAATTTTAAACTGTGTAGATGATTATCAGTTGATGAAATTAATTTATTTACTAATTATCCATTTAAGGGTGTATATGAATAGTTTAAAAATTAATTACAGTATAGCACTAATAAACGAAACCAAACTATTTTAAACTCTTGCAGTTTGTATTTGATAAATGCAACATCGTAATAATATAAATAAAAGAGTTAAATAGTCCAAAAAAGTTGAAAGTAGCAAAATTAGAAGTTGGACATTTTGAATAATATTTCTTCAAGAAAATAACACTAAATTCAATTTAAGAACTAAAACTCAGACTCACAAAAGTTGAGTAAAATACATTAAATTAGTTAAAAATTCAAGAAAGAAAATTTAAGTAGCAATATATCTTTAGGAGCTTTTAATTTGAAAATACCAAAACAGTCCCTCAAGTTCAAGATGTGAAAAATAGTGTGGACAGCAATCCTATTTTTGACTAGCATCTTAAAAATATTTTAAAAATTTAGATGCATAAAGTATCTTAAGATATTTACAGATATATATTATTTCTTAAATATTTAGATTACAACCTCTCGATTATCTATAACAACCATTAAGGTTTCAAACAAGGAATGAGAATTCCAATTTTAATTTAATAAAACAGTTAAACAAGATGTTCTAAATTCTGTATCTCAGTGAACTGTAATTTATAATATGAAATTCCAGCGTGTTATGTGTTACAGGGATAATTCAATATGCTCCTTAAAGTTGAATGGGGCTCATAAATAAATTATTAAATATATTCTAATGAAGAACTGATATGTTTATGAGTGTGTTTTGGGATTTTAAAATTCATATTTTTTTCCTGTTTTTATTCTTTGCTATCAATCTAACAGTATTGCTACGGAATTCTTCAAATATTTCTTTAAATTGGAAGAAAATAGTTTTCTTACCTTATCCTCTTTCGAGTATTAAGGATAAAATTTTCATCCTTATCATGATCCATTGCTTTTTGAGAAATGTAACTGAACGCAATTCTTGCACCTGAATAACTTTCGATGAGATTTCGAGGAGGAACTCCTACGAATAAGATCCATTATTTAAGTAGATGTAAATCATCTACTAAAGCAACGAGAAACCTGGAAAGATAAAAGTTTGGCTTAGTGAATTAAATCTATTTTCTTGATATTCATTGTTATACTTAGTGTTATAGATACAGAGAGAAAAATGAAAGATAAATTGATATATGAGTAAGTTTCTTATCATTAAAATATATGCGCAAAAAAGGCATAAATAAACTAAGGTTTAAAAAGTATTTTTTTTTATATTCTTCTGAAAGTGTATTTTGTATGTTTTTCTAAGATTTCCTTAGACTTCAATTAGTTTTAGAACAGGATAGAAACTTGAAATACTTTTGCACACAGAAATGTGTCTCAAAGTTATTGTAAGCTCAAACAATATATATAGCTTTTACCAAACTAAATCTTTATCATAAACTGTGTCTTTAAAAAATTTAGAAACATTCCATAATTACTCACTCAATTTTTTCCTATAACGTCTAAAGCAAAAAAAAAAAAAAAAACATCTATAAATTATGTAAGATAACACAAATAAGAAGAATATTATGAGCAAACAAATGAATTTACTTATCAGAAATTAAAAGTATATACAATGCGAGACGTGTCCGGAAACTAAGTATCGTTTCGTTCTACCATAACCGCAGCTGTAGTATCGGAGTTTATTCCTGGCACACACGTGTCTCTGGTTGATTTTCAGTACAGTGACGTCGTTATAGCCAAGTTGTGTTGTTTTTACACGTGTTAATGAGTGTTCTGTTTTTCGAACATAAGGACTGCTAAGCCGGTTCAAATTCATTGACAACTTGTAGAAGTTTATGGCGAAATTGTAAAGAGTGGTAGAATGATGAGAAAGTGAATTCAAAAATTCTATGATAATTGCACCAAAGTTCATGACGAAGCTCTGAGTGGTTGGCCTTTTGTTGTCAATGATGGTTTGGTTGAAAATGTGAATGAGAAAATTCATGAAAACAGACAGTTTACAATAAGTTTGCGTTGTGATGAGTTTCCACAAAGAGCTGCTTAGCAATGGCTCTCTTCACTGGTGGCATTTTTCTTTGAAGAGCGTACGACAATTTGTTTTCCCGATGTGACGAATGTCTGACAAATAGTGGTAACTATGTAGAAAAATAGTTTCCAACATGCTATTTCATTTAAAAATAAATTTTGTTTTGAAAAAATATTTTTTATGCGAATTTTTCAAAAACTATACTTATTTTATTTCCGGATATGCTTTGTGAAAAAAATCTTTCTTTATAGAATAGTTGAAATTTACGAATATAAGCCTTATTATATGACTTTATATTTGAATTAAATTTTGTAAATAATTCACAAAAATTTCTTTAGTTTTTAACTAACTTTTCTCTTGAGCTAACAATATGAGATTTTGTCAATTAATTCTCGCTATACAGAATCACAGAGTGATGACGAAGATATTTTAGTGTTCTAATTTACTCTTAAAATTTCCATACCACGTCACACAATAAAGGGTTTGAATATAATTACATTTTTACAAGTTAACTAATTAAACTAAATTAACCATCCATTAATTTCCTGATTTCGAAAAGCACTCTATGATGGTGAACTTGACCATTTCTTTCTTACTGAATATTAGAATATAATGTCTCCCTTAAAGTGATTACATAATGCTACAAAAAGTAGAGCTTTAATTTAATCTCATGCAGCCTTTGCTTAGAAAATTATTTGGTTATAAAGCATAAACCAAAATGGAAGGATTTCTCAGTCAGGTATTTGATTCCAGTAAAAAAATCGAGTGAAGTAATAGGAATTGGTATGGTTTAAACTTTGATTAAGAAGTCTCAGGGGTGTTACATACACACATTTCTCTAGAGGTCTGAAAATATAAACAATTTTCAAACAGGTATAATTCTTTTAAATTTAAATTAAATAATTCGAATCTTTTACACATTATTTATAAGGGAATGGGGCTTCAGAAAAGTATAAAATGTTTAAAATATAATCGTAATTTAAAAAATTATATGCATATGAAAATAAGAAACTTTTTTAAAAGAAATATTTATTAAGTTTTACGTGTCGCGCATTCTATTTTCTAAAATAGTAGCTTAATTACTAGCTATAAATTGATTTATAAAGTTAAATGTATTCTTATTACACTGTAGCTATTTTTATATAAATGGAATAATAACTTACATATTTTAATAAATAAAAAAATACATTTTTAAAAAATATTTAAAAAATTGCAATATTTTACAAATATTTTGAAATACAAAAGATTTATAATACTAAAATTAGGTAGAGTTTAATGAGTATGATGCATTTCCTAATTCTATAAAGTTTTATACATCAGAGGCTACTATTTTAGAAAATAGCGTGCGCAACGCAAAAATACTTAATATTTATTATAGAATTTTCACATGCTTATATATAAATATATATATATATATATATATATATATATATATATATATATATATATATAATTTTTAAAATTATTATTATATCTTAAACATTTTATACTTTTCTGAAGCTCCATTCTTTTATAAATAATGTGCAAAAGATTCGAATCATTTAATTTAAATTTAAAAGAATTATACCTGTTTGAAAATTGTTTATATTTTCAGACCACTAGAGAAATTTAACACCCCTGAGACCCCTTTTAACCATTTACGTAGCATAATAGGGATGTTATAATCTGAAAAAAAGTGTCAGTCTATGAATCATCATCATATCTGATCATGATTCAAAATTTGAGACTTGATTCTCCATTATATGTAACTCTGGTTAAGTTTTTATCCTTTTTCTATTTCTAGGAAATATTTTGATAGATAGGTGGAGATACTCCTGACGCTCTTTCTCATATTCACATGTGTGTTACACAAACATTTATGAAAATTATAAATGACATAATTAGTTATATTGAGGAAGTTATATATCTGAAAGTAGAATGTTAATAAAAATATAATATTGTAATATATGTTCTTTTTTAGCACAATGAATAGTTGCGTATGAGAATCCTTATTTTCTTAAGCAAATACACTTCAATAAGCACCATAAATCTAAGAGAAATATTTTAGGAACCATGGGAAGTTTTATTTCTTTACCGTTTATCACTGGAATGATTATTATTGTTTGTTTCATATAAGAATACTAAACTTCGGCATAGCAAGTTCAATGACGCAAGAACTTAAACCAAAATTACGGTAAATTAGATCAAGCATTTTGAAATAGAAGGAAGTTTAAAATGAAACTACTTTTGAGAATGAAAAAATAATAACAAATATTTTTTCCTCATTCAAACTTCTAGTTCACATGAAACTTGTTCACGGATGCCTTATTAACTTCTTAAAACTCGATGGTATAAACATATTTCCGCATTGTTTTCTCGTTTACTTTGACTGCGTTACAACTGCTGTAATAAAAGAACCAAAGACAGCTTGGAAAAATTCTTTCGGGGTAAATTGAGGGGGTGAGCTATCTACGAATCGCTTGGTGTAGTAGTTGTACTACAGTCGTAGTAAACAATAAAAAAATGTGGAACAGCACATTTTTGAAGTCAGTTTGAAAAGTTAAGGGGTGTCTCTGCTATAGAATAATATTTATCTTAATTATATATAAAAATATATAATGTAAAATGTTGACAAGTTTCGATCAAATATATTTAGTTAGAATTCTTTAAACTGAAATTAAAATTGTAGTTTTCTTTATGCTTTTCAAAACCCAAAGAAATGTCAAGAATTTTTAAACCACTTGCAATAGCCATTTCAGTAAAATGTTTTGAAAAAATATATTCTCAGCGCAGTTGCTTTCTTATTGGATAGTATTCAGAACAAAATAGTAATGGGTTTTAATTTTATTATAAGATGATTATATTAAACACTTATCTATAAATACGATGATGAATTCCATTGAAACAATCATGGGGGTTGCAGGTAGCCATGGCTTAGAGTCAAGAAATTCGTGTGCAGAAATATATGAGTCGAATAATGAGATCGAGTCCTGATTTCTCGAAAAACGATTTGGAATGTTGGCATTTTGGAATATTAAATGAAGTTATGTGAGATACATTTATATGATACAGTTTTACTCTTTTATATATGAAAATGTATTATAACCGAAGTGGATTGTGAAACTTGTTTTTTATAGCTTTGTATATAGTTCTCCCCTCAAAAGCAATAAAGAAGAGGGAATATCCCAGACAAATGAAGATACGAATGATTAACATTGAGTTTATGCCATTAGACACATTATTATTTTTTATGGTAGTTGAGGGTGATTTAATTTAAGGTATCCGACTACTTGCGTCAACTTTTTTTTTTTTAAAAAATGGAGATATGAGGATATTTTGGGGATTTTTAGATTTACTTAGTATATTTTCAGGAAAACTTCTAAAATTGAAAAGATAAAAAAAATTTATTAATTTTAAAACGGGGAAAAACTGGTAAAAAAATGCACAAAAAAATTACATAAACGGGGTCAGCTCTGTACAAAGATTTTATGAACAAATTCTCAATTTTTCAATTTTGATACGTTACTTTGTTATTCCTGTTTGAAATGATCTTCAGGATAAGAGATATTTTTAATTTTAAAAAAACTAGAGCACTTTATCTTGGTGATTATATGAAATTGCTTAAAAAAACAGGGATTTTATTTACATAAAGGAATGTAAATTTTGAAATAAAACAGTGATTGATAAATCTGAAGGTTAAAACACTTCTACTATTATACAGAACATACACAAAAAATTTCAGAAAATTATTTTAAAACTTTTTGAGTAATCGCTGTCCCCGTTTAAGCTTTTCAAAAAAAAAAACACTTCGAGTAAAACGCATTTTAAAGTTTGACATCTTGTGTCAAGTTATGGTATGTGCTTTTACTAGAACACTTGTAGTTTTTGTTCTAGTGAATGGAAAATAAAAAACCTGGTATTTTTATTAAGCTAATAAGATGGCATGTAAAATAAAATTTTAAAAAAATTGTCAATATTTAAAAAAAATCATGATTTTAGGGTAGTCGAATACCTTAAGGTACAGAACTTAATAAAGTACATTGATATTTAAGTCAATAATACATTTGTATAACTGATTATTGCTTTCTTCTAGAAGAATTCTACTTTTACTGCTTCTCTCAAGCTGAATGCTTGTAATACAGTTTGCTTAATTAGTACTATTTAGTCCTTAATATGTCACTTGATAGGGATCACTCAAGCTCTGGGCATATAGTAGTTAATCAAATAGACACTCAAACTGTATACTTGATCCCTGGAATCTTTTCATAGTGTACTGTAGAAATACTAATTCAAAAAGTGTCTCTCTTTGTATTAATGTGGCTTAAAATTACGAGATTTGTATCTAATAATCCTCACGTGTACCACTGGGGCAAAGCTAACTCCAACAAATTAAATCTTGTCTCTTTAGAATTTTATTCCTACTTTGTCAAACAGACGAGTTTTTTATGTTTTTGTAAAGTTAAACACACAGTTCTCAACCCGAGAAGAATCTACCAAAAGAAAAACTCTCTGTAAGTCCTTTACATCTTCAAAAGCTTTCAAATTTGAGACTCTTTTAAAGATTTTACAAGATTATTGAAGGGAAACTAATAAAGTTGGACTCAAAAATGAGAAAACAATTCATTTTGAAGTAAAACTTTGCCCTGATTTCTCTACTGAAAAATCTGATTATTGCAACTAAAAGGAACAAGAGGACTGAGCAAACTGATTGCAGATTTCGTCATCAGGAAAAGATGAGAAAATTCCCACTTTACGCAGAATGAAATTGGAAAGTGGATTCTGGAATTTAGTTTACATTTTGATTAGATGGGCTCTTTTATCTCGAGGCACTGCTATTGATTTTCTTCGCGAGTTTATCTTCGATTTAGAGAAGAACTTTTCACCCATTAACCCCTGATAAATCTTTTTCTTTTTAACACATTTAACCTTTATTTTTATGTGTTTTTAATGATGAAAGGTGTTCATAAATAAAGGTTACTTGAAAAAAATAGTACGTACAGACAAATGTAATTAACGAATTGTAGCCAAAGAAAGAAAATTTATGATTCAAGGTATTAAAATTTGAGTGAAATGTATTACTGTTAAAGTTAGATAAATAAGATGTAATAAAGTTAACTTTTATGTATTGAGAATTTAAAATACAATTCTACTTTACAAATGTAAAAAGTACTTTTTTAAAAATTAAAGGAATATGAATAAAATAAATAAATCCAACTTCTTACTCTTTGTAAAAATTTGAACTAATTCAATAGTCTCAAGATTTATATTATAATGAGTTTTCACTGTAAAAATCATTTCAATACTTAAAAGCATCTATAATTTTGTTTTGATTCTAGCTGTGAGCTTTGTCAACAAATTTCACGAACGTTTATCTGTAAATGTTGGAGAAATAAAAATACCAATAAGTTTGTTTTTTGTTTGTTTTACATTTTATATATTGTATGTTCATTTGCTTTCAATTCATCCATTTATATTTTACAAACATATTTTAGATGGGAATCAGCGGTAAAATAATTTTAAGGGTCCTTAACTTTAATTTGGTAAAATAGTAAAAATGATAGTTAGAGAATTGTAAGTAATTTAACTGTGAAGCAATATTTTGAAGCTTTTATCGAATTATAAAAATTGTTTGCAATTAATAATGACGTTACGCGCGTCAATTAAACGGAAAACGATGTAATGTTACATATTAAAAATATTTGTTTAATACTCGAATGAAAAGCTTAATGTTTATAAATATTAAATATATAATAATTACAATTGCAATAATTATTCATGCGATGATTTGTAGCTAAATATCATAACAAATGCATAATTTATGAAGCTATTTCTTACGAGAAAAAAATTGACTTATTAGCATACACGAATATTTAGAAAAAAGTACTTTTAACTACATTCTCACATTATTTTATTTCTTTATTAACTTATGAAGTCACAGCTTAGATTTAAAACTGTATCAATTGTGCGTTCATAATGAAGAATTAAAATAGTTTTGTCTAAAACACATACGTTCACTTGAATATTTTAATTAATTAGTTTTTCATTGGATCCATTTCTTAAAAGTTCACAAGGAGAGAAAAGTAATTTCTTAGCAATTGATCGGAAAATCAATCACAGAAAATACCTAAAAAGTTAAAAGGGAAAAAAAAGTAGCGCATTAATTGAAACGAATGAGGCCCAGCGATAAATCAGATGAGAAGTGGACAAAAGGAAAACGATAAGAAAGGGAAAAACTTCAGATAGTTCGAGCTCATTCGGGTGAAGCACTCATTTTATTATCTCATTTACAACTTCAGATAGGGAAATACATAAAAAGAAAAATGTTTCTCCAGAAATAATTCGAGAATTATTAATCAAAACTGAGGATATTATGAAAAGTTTTGAAAATATGGTAATTGTTCTTCAGAGTTTTAATTTATGCGCGTAATGAATTACATCTCCGCAAAATTTTAATAAATTATCGGGAAACATATGTATTTTAAGAACTTAGTATTAATGTCTGCTTTCAGAATGAGAAAAATGTTTGTAACGCTTTTCCAACTGGGAAATTTTAAACAGAAGAATACATTTCATCTTTTTTTGTCACCAATATTAATAGGTATGGAGGCTAAATGCACACAAGCAATTTACTTCGGTAAGCAGTTGTTTTCAATCAACCTATTAGTATTTAATGGTTTTGAAGAATTCCCATGAAAGCAACATTTCTACTTAAAGACTATAGAGCTTTGTATAATTCAATGAATTCATTCCATAAATTTTACTCAGTTGTTTTCAGAATGAATTATTTATTCGTAGGTTTAAGAATGCGATGAAGACTTTTTAATGACAAAGTTGAATAAAAAGAACAGAATATACAACGACGATATTGGAATATGAAGAAGATGCAAAATAAATTATAAAATTCAAAACGGCTTTGAAAATACGATTGGGAAATTGATGTTTTCCCTTTGTCATGAATAAATTTCAAATATTTCGTTAAACTACACAACAGAAAGAGAGATTAAAAGTAAAAATAAACAAACAAATAAATAAAATAAATAAGACGCTACATAGTCAACTTTTTGTTATTTGTTATATTTTACGCAAGATGTAATTACCATTAATAGTGAAAATGCATAAAGCGCATTATGTTTGCTCACTACACAGTCAGTTAAAAAGTATATTTACATACATAGGATTTCTAGAGCTGTCTCTGAATTAGGCCAGCGATTTAGGGTTAATCAATGCTTTATGGATCCACTTTCCCCATACAGCAGAAATTTTCGACATAATATATATATATTCTTAGTTGTTTGTTCATTTGCAAAATAAATATCCAGGTGGCGCCACGATTTTTCCTTCTCGAATAGTCGTTTCATTTCTCTTAAGTCATCCCGCTTTGGGTGTTTACTGTGGAAGATTAAATTTTCGATCTCCAGTAATTATTTTACACGTAAGTTTTTTTTTTAAATTTTATTATTATTCCTCTTCTTGAGACATTCATTATTGTTCTCTTTTCTTAGCTTCATTTTAATATATTATCAGGCTTTTCTTTCACTTGTTATATTAGGCTTAACTTTTCAACTTGGTTTTTTTTTCCATATTATGTCTAAAGTTTCTGCTGTACGGGGAAGGTTGGATCCATAAAGCATTGCTAACCCCAATTCACTGGCCTAATTCAGCGGCAGCTTAAGAAATCATAATAGGTCTCCAGTTTAAGTCCAAAGACTTTTTTGTTTCTACATTTGTTGTGTCTGGTGAATTCCAATTTCTTCCTGTTTTAGCACTGTAGGTTTTAGTACTTCTGCACTTTTATTTTATATTAGTATATATATATATATATATATATATATATATATATATATATATATATATATATATATATATATATATATATATATATAGTCTAATTCTCTACAAACGAGAGATGAGCATCGAACAATCAAAATCGAAAAACACATAGACAGTAAGCAAACACACAAAGAAGGATACATGAGAAATCGAAATTTAAAAAAAAATGGATGCTGTCGTATTATAAACATTGCTAACTGAGAACAGCTTATATATAATATAATTTATATAAAAGTGGGGTTAAACATGTTTTGTGGCCAGCCAACCTTCCTCCTTTCTGTTAATAATACTGAGCAAAAACCTATTGAAAATAATGGATAGGAATATCTAAATCCATTACAATGTAGTGGTAACTTAGCTAAAAATTGCACTTAAAAATGCAGAGCCCGTGCTAAATCTGAGTTCAATAAACAAGTTATTGTCAGATTCTGGACCCTAATGCAGATTCAAAGCATGTGAATGGCTGAAATGTAGCACTTAACAAAAGTATTAAAAGAATAAAAATTAAAATTTAAAAAGAGAGTTTATACAAACTACCATAACTTTAGAGACATTAGTTATATCATAAGTAAAAATCATAAGTATAATTTTATCTAATATTTGAATAAGGATGTAACCATAACTAGGTAAAATGATAAATGTATAGTAATAAACTGTTATTCTTCTAAGGAATTTTAATCCTTACTATTTAGAATTGCTTTATTCATATAAATTGCTTTATGTATGTATATATATATATATATATATATATACATTGATGGATTGTATCCAAACATTGTGGATTGTATCTTTCTACATTGTATCCAAAAGAAGAACACCTTTCTGAAAACACTTGTTTAGTTACCACGCGTTATACATTCCAAATATTTTTCAGAAAAATTAATGTAGTTTTGTGCACATTCCTGTGAGAGATATATTAAACACATCTTTTATTACTTTTTCTTAGAATTTATAAAAGTATTTTAGACTTAAAGTCTGTGTCTGAAAAAACATTTGATCTTTAAATTATAAATTATATGAGTGTTTTGGAAGTGGTATTTTGTTAACAAGGGGTACAAGAAAAAACAAACATGTGCAGGACTGTAATTAGCGTGACCAATTCTTAAAAAAAGATTGATATTTGAAGAAAGAATACAAAGTATCTATAACAGGCTTGTAATTAAGGAATCTTGGTTGGCAGAAGTGAAATCATCTTCTATTTCTATAAATCAAAAAATATATATTTTTTAATCTTATAGTAAAAAATAGTATGTTTAATGATAACAATGTAATATATCAAAGTAGATCCAATGTTCTACTCAAAATCTTAGCATTTTCTTAAACAACATTTTGCTATATTTGCGTAGATCAAGACACACTTGATTCTAATGTACATTTTTCCACTTAAAGGTCATTATTTTGTGCCAATAGTGTAAATTTAATGTGTTATACATTATTTAATATTTATACTTTCAGGAAAATCTGTTTTTTTTAAAAATATGTTTATATTTTTTATTTATCTATTTGATTAGTGCATTTCTCTTTAATATAAAATACATTCCATTTTTACAGTAATGATTTTTTGAAGTGATTTCTTCTATTGGTGCGTTATGCTGGAGAGTGAACTTGCTCGGGTATGTAACCCTGAGTCATACTCGTGTATGTAACGCTTCTTGGCTTTTTTCGTCTTTAGTCGGACATACACACTCCTAAAAAGGAAAGGAGGGACGTTTTCCCCCGCCACTCTAAAAAGCAGGAGTTTGTCCCCACCAATACGCCGTATAAGTTAAGTTCCTAGCTTCAATCTAAGTGGGGCTACCCCCACCCCCGCTACCTCTTTCTACAAGAAATGAATGCGGGATTCTTTCTAATCCTAGTTGAAGCATGAAAATGAAAAGTATTATTTTAAAAAAATAGGCTTAGAAAGAAAGAGGAATCCAACACTAAAATTAAATATAAAATGTAGAAAACGGACAAATTTTTATAGAGCTAAGTAAATAGTATAATTATCCTTAGCAATATGGCAGTGATCTTAAGAATAAAAGTCTATTTTTGTAAGCGAATCGGAATAGCAATGAACAAATGGTTCTATTAATCACATTACTTAAATATACTTTGAATTAAATCAATTAAATTAAAACAATTAAAAATTTAAAATAACAAAATTAAGTATACAGGTATTAAGAATAAGTTACATAAAATAATTTAAATACAAGAAAACAAAATATAATTAAGAAGACTTTCCTTGCAGCAGCACCGGATATATTTGTACAAAACTGCCATACAATGACAAAGAGCTAGTATAAGCCAAAGATTAGGTGATATAAATCTTCTGATTAAATCCCTTTTTAAACATTTTGACCTAGATTCCTCTCTTCCCAATCAACTACCTGTCTTACTATTCCTTTGCTTAAATTAATTCAGGAATAGAATTGAATATTGTTAAATTACAACCAAAATTTACAAAGCCGGATCGGGTCTTCCAAACAAATTACCTATGATTTTACATGGGAATTTTAAAGTAGATTTTTCAAAAGACAAATCAAAACCTTTAGTTGGTTTTTTAAAATCAAAATTCAAATTTAATTATGTCAAATGATACAAATGAAGCACGAGGAAGTACGGAACAACGCTTGACGCAACGCGTGATATTTCAGTGCTTAATAATTACTTAGATAATGGGTGTGAATCAATATAAAATTCTAAATAAAGAGAGCCTTAATAATGTAAAAGTTTCACACAACCCCAAAATATTTAGTCTTCAACTTTCCATTTATTTTCGGAACAGATAAGAAAGGCGTTGTCTCTGGCTATCCGTTTACTCCTTAAGGAGAACTTAAGACTAAAAAGATTAATTATCATCTCTAGCTAAATCGTTATGTAGGTTATGACCTCGGGCTTTCAAACTCTTTCCATTTCCTCAAGCATAATCACTGCTTTAATGACCCGGTCATTGTTTCAAACAATTTGCTGCACTCAGACATAAAGCACGAGGCAACCAAAACCGAAAATAAGGTAAAACTGAAGTACTTAAGGTTGCATTCGTTGAAACGACCAAATTCGGCCAAAACAAATATTTTTTGTTTCTTATTTTATTGAATAGAGCTATATTTTGGCTTTATAAAACATACTTTGTTTTGTTTCCACGCTATTTATATAGAGGCCAAGTTAAAATCAATTTTATAAAATTAGAAAAACTGAAGTGGGGCTTCAATCTAGCAGAAGCTGGTATTGAAGTTGTTCTAAATCTATCAGGGTATGTCTGATAACTCAAAATGTTATAAATGTATTTTTCTATAAAACTTTTTGTAAACCTAATGTTTATATTATTTTCTAGAGAATGTTCTAAAATATATAAATATTATTTGAGTTGTGGCATGTTATTTAAATAATGGTCTCATAATGTCACACATCTTATAATATTTACTCAATCAGCTCTAAAATCTTTAAATTTTAATATAACGTTAAAACTTTAGTACTTTGTTTTTTAATACTTTTACTGATATTTTATTACTTTTTTCTGTAATTGCCTTCAAGTTTCTTACAAATATTGCTAAAATTTCGCTTATAATTGTAATTTTTGTTAAGTTTAGATAATTTTAAAAAATATTGTTAGTTAAATACTATTATTTATTGGTATTGATTCCTAAGAAAAGCATTTGTAAAGTTTTAGTATGCTAACTTTTTAAAAAGTACTCCAAACGCGAGCTCGGATACCATAAAGAAAATACCAAACATACCCCTTTACCATTAAAAATTCACACATTTAGTCTTTAGAATGAGCAAAGATTTAGTTTGGGTGATAAGAGAAGAAAATGTTTTTTATCACGATGACTTTCAGGAAATTCTGAAGGACTTGTTTCACACAAGAATTATTTGTATTTTGAACTACAGGTATAACACCCGTATAATACAATACTTCTATAGTAAGGCTTCGCTCTAACACGGTTTTAAAATTGTGTAAAACCCGCGTATATAACATGAAATGTAATAAAAACTATTAAAAGCGAACGTTATCGAATTTTAAATTAGAGAAATCTCTGTGCAATAGCTCAATAAGTGTGATACAGCTTTTAAGTTCGAAAGATACCTTATTTGTGACATTTTTTTATTAGAACGCATACGTACTATACGATTTCCTTACAGAATTTTCATGAACTAATAATTCTTTAATACACATTAAAATTTTAATTGTGTCTCTCTTTTGGCAACGCAGATTAAAATTTTTGGATAAGTAGTGATCAACCCATTTTATAGAAAGAATTATGTTTTTATTTTTAAGAATTAATTTGTAGCCTAAACTATGTCCAGCGAGCATAAAAAATTGTCTCTTAAAAAGTAAAAAGAGACGGTTTATAGTGCTTAGTAATCATGAAGAAATTAAAAAAAAATTCCTATTAACCTGTGTTACTTTTTAAGAAAATTTTAATAAAGATATGTATTTTAATTGTATTTAAGGATTTTTTTTTTAATTTTTGAAATCTAACACTCTTTTTGTACTAGTTCTTTATTTCACACAGTGTGGCAATTTTTTGGAAAGTAACTTCCGTGTTATAGAGGGTTACACCTGTTTTTTTTTAATAAGAGAAAAATTAATTTACAAATTTTTTCATTTTTATCATTCATTAAGTTGAATATTTCCTCTAATTCTATAGATTATTTTTCTCCAAATAGATCATTTAAAAGTGATAGTAAAAGGTTTAATTATTTGCTTGTGAAAAACACGAAATGTAATTTTAGGATTTAAAATTTATAGGTATTAATTTGAAGAAGTAAATGTTTATTGTTTAGTAATAAGAAATAATACTACCTTTGTTTGAATGATAGGACATTTTACCATGATGGAGATTTTCTCAAGTATGTAGAAAAAAATTAATAATTTGATCAAAAATCTGTGAGAAAAAAATTGCTTTACACATAATTTTTCATTTAGATCTTTTTCTAACAAAAGATTCAGAAATAGAATGTTTTTTTCTCCTGATCCTCAGGGAATTTCTTTTTAAAATCAGTTCAAACAGACAACAAGGTTTAAATGCACTCGGGGGAAGTGACAAATGCTTTTTAAGGATTTAGAATTGACATGTATCAATAAGAGTAAGTGAGAAGATATATTGTTGAAAAAAAATACCGATTAGTTCTCAATTTATCACAGAATACTTACTTTAAAAAAAAACAGTGAGTTTTATAAAAAAAAATCCCAGTTTTTTAAATTAGTTTTTGAGTGAAGCTTGGTTACAGGATTTTCTACGACATTTATCAATTCATTCTTAAAAAGATTGTGATCCTAAAATAACTTTTATTTCCATTCGGAATTGAATTTAGTTTATTATGTCTGTTTCTTTGCTTGAAAATATAAAGTTAGTTTAAAATGAAAAAAATTATTTTGTGACAATAATTTGATACAAGATACAAATTTTAAAAAAAATAAAAAGTAGCTTTCTTTTACAAATACTCCGTATAAAAATGCTTTCAATATTCTAATGGTTTCATATTTTCATATAGATGTTGAAATATAACTTTCCTAAAGCTAATGATATTTTTTTTGTATCTATGTAGCTCTAAAAATATAGGGAAAAGAAAATTAATTTAGGGATTCTAAGATATACTTTCAAAAACTCTTGTATTAAATACGAAAAAGCTGTGATTTTCAATCTAAAGTTTAATTATTTATTGTTGTTGTTTCTAATGCCACCTGTCTGACGCAGTCAGATCGAGGCCCAGAAATTCATTGTGGCAAGGGGCTAGAAGTACGCCTGTCGTTGGCCTTGAGCACCATACAGGTGACAGTTCGATTTAGCTCGGTGAAATTCTCGAAGGGTTGATAGATGGCGACACCACCTATCTCCACCTCCACAATTTTGGCATGGAACTGAAGGGGAGGGAAATATTTTCCAGTCCCCTGGACTCGTGATTCAGCTCATGAGACTTTCGGATCCACTGATTTAACGAGAACGTACTCCGTGTGTACTTGGAGGGTATTTGGTGGCATCGGGCATCGAACCCAGCCCTTCCGGTCTGGAGTCCGATGTTCTAACCTCTAAGCTACCCACGGTTACTTATTAACGTCGCACTACAAAGTAACAAGAGATTTATAGGCAGTGGACCTCGTAACTTTAAAACACGGTCAAGTGACGAGGATAACATTTGAATTGACATACTCTATCCAAACTCCCACACCACACTTGTATAAGGATTATGAGTCTCGATAAATGTAATGTTCATCAGTTCCACTGCATGAAGTTACCTAAAAAATATTAGAGCTTTAACCTACTACTCGACTGTATTAATGTCGGCAGTGAGATCGTGACTGTGAGCATTTGGCTACCACGGCCTCGTTTTAATCTTAAAAATAGAAGCTATTTTTTTTTCTTCAGTTTAATTATCAGGAAGTTAAAAAGTTAATTATCCGAAGTTGAAAGTTTAATTATAAGGAAAAAAATAAACACAAAGTTTTATATTTACATTACTTATAATACTTCAAATCTCAAACCTAATGTTTTACGCACATTTATCTACCATAATACACAGATACTATTTTAAACTATTACTGTTTGGAGAGACCATCTTTGTCTTTCGCTCTTATTTATTTTCATATTGTAAATATTTATATATTTTTTTCCGATTATTGGCCTCCTATTCAGTATTGAAATTATAATTTTTTTCTATTTCATAAATCAATTGCTTTAATCCTTTCATTAAAAAACTAAAAAAAAAGTATTATTTTAAAATTTAATTTTTGCATTACCTTAAGTAATAAGAAACAATATTTATAATTTCTTTGATATAAATTTATTTAACTTGGAATGAATAACCATTACAAACTCTTTCACACAACAACTTTTTTGCCTTCAGAATTTATACAATTTTCCACCTACTTTTTCATAGCGCTTTTGTTACATGGTTTAAATAGTTATCACTTATTATTATATAACTTTATATAACAACTTTTAACCAGTTTAATTTATCTATCGTATTTAAGCAGAGCTATAAAGGCAATCTACAAAAGTAATAAATATAATTTTGGAACATTTTTTTTAAAGAAATTATTAGCTGCACTTATTTTTATAAATTGTAAACTTGCAGATTTACTTCCTACAAACCATTAATGTTTGGAGAGATAGGTGAAGGGTCATGATCACTAACTCGTGGCTGGCATTGTTTCTTTTGAGTCCTATGTTCGAATCCTGAATCCACTAAAGATAAGCTATGCAGAGCGACAAATAAAAATAAAATCTGTCGAGAATGGGGTTCTAGCTCAGGTGTCACGCTTGACCATGGTTCAAAATTGTGAAGTTTATAGGCAAAAGCTCTCTTGAAGGTTCGAAACGTGACATTAATGAACAATAAATACATAAATATTATGCTGTTATTTTTATGCTAATACGACAAAATATGCTCAAATTATTCTGAGTATGCCTTTTAGGATATGAAACAACAGATAAACTATCAAAATGCATCTTTGTGCGATCCTTCTAAAAAGTATTTGTATAAAAAGGAATCATATAAACATGTGCGCGATGTATCAACAGAAAATACGTGTACTTCAGATATTTATTTGAGGACGTAAATGATTGGTTTGCAACGCTGTTTTGATTGGTACGATGGGAGTAAATTGAATGGAAAGGTTGATCTTTTGCCTGCGTTATTTACAAGGAAGGAGTTGAAAAAGTTATTTTCCAACATCGATTAAGAGATGAATGCTCTGTTTTTCAAGCCGAACTATTCTGCATTACTCTTGCCATTAAAGGGATCCAAGACATGCTCCGTCAGGGTAGAACTCTCAGTTTTCTTATCTGCACTGACGCGCTCTCTTCACTCCATTCCTTGCATTATGTAACTGCTATAGGAAAACATGTTGTGGAGGTTTAGTTTAATCTGTATTACCTTGAAGACTGTGTGACATCCACTTTTCTTATGTTCGGGGCCATAGTGGAAATCTCGATAACGATAGACTGGTCTAGTTGGCCAAGGAGGCAACTTGCCAAGATATGGATATTTCATTGTCTGTGTCAGTATCCCACTGGAAGCATTTAGTTTGAGAAACAGCTGTTTCGGTCTGGAACACCGAATTCTTTGCCTCATATAAGGCTTTGTGTACTAAATGTTTTTTCCAACCATTTATCAACGGATAAAATGTAAGAAATTTTTGAATGATTTTAAGTTATCCCAGATTCTTACAGGACTTGGAAATTTTAGGAGCTATTTCTCTGGGTTTAATTTAATTGGTAGTGATATTTGTTCTTGTGGTCACAGGATACTTACAGAAACTGTGGAACATGTCTATATTTTTGTAAAAGAGAAAACTTTAAAAGGTGCTGAAACGTTTAGGTATTTCCTGGCCAATTGTTTTATCTTTGTTGGTCAATTGCGCTGAAAGCCTTAATGTCTTAAAAAATTTTGTTTACTGTATAGAATTTTAAAGTTTTACGGGTACCTCCTCCCTTTTTTAACACGCTTTTATAAGTTTCACTTGTATGTAATGGAATCTTGAACTCGATTTTTACCCACTTTAAAAAGTCAGATTAAGTTTTGAAATTTCGCACACTTATCAAGGACTGATGACAATACAATAATTTCACAATTTTGTTTCATTGTCCTGATCAGGATTTTAATAATTAAGGATTTTAAGGATTTACGAGATTTGGCGACTAATTTCCTAAACCATTTTCAGATTTGGCGACTAATTCCATATGCCATTTCCAGGTTTAGCGAATAAAAGATTAAGTTGCAACCCAAAAAATGCAAATAGGCTTCTGGTTAATACAAATAAAACAAAAAAGTGTTCTTTATGTGAAAAAGGGTAGGGGGATTGGCGCGTAGTTTTTCCAAAAATGGAAATAAAAGAAAAGACTCGTGCATGTGAAAAAATAATTTATGTCCTAACTGCTAAATATTTTTTATTTTTATAAAGCAATACGTTTAGAAGTGACGATACAAATTAACATTATATCGATACGTTTAAAAGGTGATAATACGACTGACCTTTAATATTTCTTCTTAGCACACATTTATTAGTTAGACCTGTATTTATAGAGATGGAATCTTTGAAATATAACGATATGAGACTCATCTGAGGCCCCGTAAACGGAGAGAATAAATGCCCTCTTCAGATCCATTAATTAACATCCCTTGAAGAGCAAGACTAATTTCTGGAGCCACATAATTCTGGCTCAAAATATCAAACTCAAGAATAAATTCAACAAAGAACAAATGAAAGTTTTAAAAACTAAAAAACAGGCTTTTATTGTAGATTGAACTAAAAAATGAAAAATAAATTATAGTTTTAAAAAAACCTAAAAAATACGCCTTTATAGTGAATCGAACTAAAAAATAAAAAAATAATTCTTAATATAAGAATAAAATGATTAACGTGAAAATTAATGTCATCGTGGTAAAAGCTTGGGGTGCTTTGTACTACATTTTTACACTAACTCAGCATTTCGAATAGAACTAGTAAAAAATTATAACAATTAATATAGAGCACCCCACACTTATATCCCAATGATATTAATTTTCTCTTTAATCATTTTATTCTTATATTAAGAATTATTATTTTTATTTTTTAGTTCGATTCACTATAAAAGCGTGTTTTTTAGATTTTTTTTAACCTTTTATCTACC
The DNA here is from genome assembly GCA_019973955.1 of Trichonephila inaurata madagascariensis. Taxonomy (NCBI): domain Eukaryota; kingdom Metazoa; phylum Arthropoda; class Arachnida; order Araneae; family Nephilidae; genus Trichonephila; species Trichonephila inaurata. The sequence continues at coordinate 268,149 of BMAV01016884.1, forward strand.
GCATTATGATTTACTGTATTTTTTTCCTGGAATATTTCTTTTTGAATCACTAGATCGAAAATTAAGGGATATACATAAACAAAATACTTAACTTTGGGAATTTAATTAGTGCTAATTAATTAGTTAAAGATATTCAACTGTACAATTAATTATACACACTGTTCACTTAAAATGAATATTCAAATTGTTTTCTAAGGTCCTCATTAATATATAAAAAAAATAAGACACTTAAATTTTGACATTAGCTATTTTTTCGGGACAAAAATGATAATCTTTGCAATCCGCTGAAAACGCCGTCAGCTGAAAACGCAATTTGTGCTATAAAAGTATTCTCCCATTCGCTAACAGACTCATCATAGAACCCGTGCTGCTATATATCTTGGAAGAGTGGATTTAAAAGAGTATTCCTGCTATAAGTATCGTTAGAGTATTCGTAAAAATGGTTATTCTATGTAATTTTAAAGTGAGTGGTACTTATAAGTACCGTCGGTAGATAAAGGGTTAAACTATAATTTTTATATTTGTGTATTTCCCCCCTCCCTTAGCTTTTTATTTTATATTTGTATCTTAAACGTATTTTTAATCTCGTTTTAAATTATATAATGCTGTTACCACTTACATATGTAAGCCTCATGTTATGCAATGTAGATCATGAGGAGTTTTGCAAATAAATTAATTAAAAATAAAGAGGACGCTGCTGGGTATGATGGAACGGTTGTTCCCGTGAGCGGGAAAAGTTCGAATATGTGTCTTGAGTCCTCGCCCTCTGAAATGTGAGGATGTACTAAAGAACAAAATATTATTATAAAATGAACTCTTTTATTCTATGGCTATCAAATCACGATCTAAATTCGACCTAACCTAGGGGAGCAAAAAGGTTAATTAATAATTTAAATATCTACAGTAATACATTCAATGCTTAAGGTGTAAAGCAGGGATGGGGAGACTTTCCTAGGGTGCGGGGTACTTGTATTGTTTTTTAGGTGTTGAGGTCCATCCAGTAGCGTAGATGTGACCATTCTGATTAAAATTTCACGTTTTCTTTTCTTAACACTTATTTCCGACACTGTACTCCTCTTTTGAAACATGACAGATTACTACAAGATGGTGGAGCGTGAACGTATTCCCAATGCACCTAGTAAAGAACATAAGTAAACAAACGAATCTGAAACCAACGTATACACTTAATTTGTACTTTCATCTTCCACGCCATCGCAGGACATGGCATCATCACTAGAACCCAATCCCGTGGAAACGAGGGGTGTGGAATTATGCCTTACTAGCCAGTCCCGTGCTATCGCGGTAAGGGCTGATTATCAACATTTATTCTTCCCTTTAGTTGGCGTGTAGGAAAAATTCATTTCTACTGCTGGCATCGCAGTGGTCATTCCCCCCTTCCCTACAGCTACAGTAAACGAGTTAAGCGTCATCGTGTGCTTCCAGTGAAGATACATGTGTTGTGTGTGTGTACTCATTTATCTAATAATTTACTTAAATAAACACATCGAAATGAATCGATTGTGAAAAGCCGATTCTTTTCTCTAGTTGGCATCTGTGTTCCATAAATATGTTCCTCTCAGTATGTGCGTCTTAGGTCTTAGTAAAGGCGATTGACTTAATGCCCCTCCCTGGTGTAAAGCATATTCTCAGGAATGCTAAGCGTTCTTTACTGACCTTTCTTTTGAACCCTGGTAATCTCAAATGTTACTTCTCTAACTCCGTATGACAGCAATCACATATCTCTTTATAACTTCTCACTTCACTTGACTTTAAATATGAACTCGCATTAACATAAATTGTGGTTCCTTTACGGAAAGTGGTTTTATAATCATATAACGTTGCAAAAAGGTTTTCTCTCTAGAGTGTTCGTAAGAATCTCGAATAAAGCCCATTACAGATGGAGAGAGACTGAGAACAAGATGACTATATACAGTAGAGAGAGAATCATAAGATTATAAGTCATTAATATTTGTAAATAAAGTTGTGTGTTCTAAGGTATCCGACTACTTGCGAAAACTTTTTTTTAAAAAAAAAATGGAGATATAGAGATTTTTTGGGGGTTTTTATATTTATTTATAGTACATTTTAAAAAAAAAAGACTAAAATTAACAAGAGAACAATAAATTATTACTACTAAAATGCGAAAAAATGGGTAAAAATTGACAAAAAATTACATAAACGGGGGCCGCTCTGTATAAACAGTAAATGAACGAATTCTAAATTTTTCAATTTTGATGTATCACGTCGCTATTCCTTTTTGAAATAACCATCAGGATAAGAGATATTTTAATTTTTACAAAAACTAGAGCATTTTATCTTAGTTATTATATGAAATTGCTTAAAAAAACAGTGATTATATTCACATCAAGAACTGTAAATTTTGTAATGAAACAATGATTGATAAATATAATGGTTAAAACACTTCTACTATTTTACAGAACATACGCACAAAAGTTCAACAAACTAATTTAAAAACCTTTTGAGCAATCGCTGTCCCTGTTTGAACTTTTCGAAAAAAAAAACACATTTTGAGTAAAACGCATTTTAAAGTTTGACATCTTATGTAAAGTAAAGGCATCTGCTTTTACTAAAACGCTTCTAGGTTTTGTTCTAGTGAATGGAAAATAAAAGACTTGGTATTTTTATAAAGCTACTGAGATGATGCATAAAATAAAACCATAACAAAAATTTGTCAATTTTTGGCCCAATTCACAATTTTAGGTAGTCGGATATCTTAAAAGAATGATGATGATAATAATAATAATCGGTAAATCTGGTGAATGATAGCCATGTTTTCAATTAACGACATGGGATTGTAACAAGGAACTTAAAGCTATATAAATCTAGCGGATCTACAAAACGGAAAAAATGCATGCTTAACCTTTTGCAATATGAATAGTTTTTGTATTCTTTTGGTACGAAAACGAATTCTGGGTATCGGAATTTTCGATCGCTACTTTTATTCGTGAAGGAAAGACGAGATAACGATTCTTAAAGGTCAGTAGTTGTTTCAATATTTACAGCCAGAAGCAATATTAATAAACAGTACAGATAAGCACAGTGTGCTAGACTTTTTACAATGTTCAATAATAATCGATACATTTTTTGTTTTGTTCTACACATTTTTGCTTAGATGTGCATTATTCATTAAAACGATACTTTTTAAAGAATATATTACAGCATAGAAGATGATTCTAAGTTCATAGATAATTTTTCGAATCTATTGTCTCTTGGGTCCCATCAAGAGTCACTTCTTAATGGAAAATTTAAAAATAGCATTAATACGCCTAGAATAAACCAAATATAAAGTTGAAAAATTATAGTATTTTATTAAAAATTCGATATATGAATTACACATCCAGGATATTTTAAGAAAAAGCTATTTTTATTTGCACATTATTTAAAGAAATCTATATACGTGTGTGTGTGTGTGAACTTTAGAGATTTATTGTTTGTCTATTACGCTCTAGAAGTAATGTGAGGGCTACTGGGGACAAATCTTGTAATATTGACCCATGGTAAAGTGACAAGGACGTCGTCTGAGTAGGCAACCTGTGTGTGTGCTCTATTAATTAAGTTTTAGTGAATGTACTGTAATTGTGAAGAAAATCAGTTGGGAAGAAAAACGTCGAACATATTTTTTAATCTAAAATCATTTTTGTACATTTTGAATAATTGAAGATATTTGCATTTTAAGTTTCTCAACCTAAAACTGCTTGCTTAAAATTGTATGATTACGATCATTAAATATCAAGCAAAAATGAGTTGTACGATGCTAGTTATAATTCTAAGCCCTAAGTCCGTGAGATGACTTTTCAACGAAGCTATGATTTTCATTTCTGGAATTATTAGACATCTGAATTCAGGATAATTAGCATAAAATTGGAAAAGGCATCATTTTTCTGGCAGGTTTAAGAACTTTTTGTTTTCTTTTAGGTTTTAGTTACTTTGTATTCTTCAAGATTTGATCATAAGCAGTTAAGATACATTGTTAAAAAAGCTAATGAGACGGAATAATAGGCTTGAAAGGTCATACTGGATGAAATTAGTAGGGTTAGCCTAGCCAAGACGAGTTCTTTGCCTTAAATTCGTTTATTCCTAAATAATGTTAGTATGTTCTCCACGACATTTACCTTTTGCATATACATTAAAATAAGTATTCTTAAAATTTTGAAAAAAAGTTTAATATTTTACAAATAATTCTTTCTGATAGTGATGCTTAAATCACTAATTAAGCTTAAGAAATATATTAATACTTTTATGTTCGCTATTTAATTATTATATGACAAAAACTCTTGTTAATCCAGCGTTCCTCAAACTGTGGGGTGCGCCTTCCTTGGGGGGCGTGATAACTCTACGAGGGGGGGGGGCGAGCCTAGTGAAAAGTCGAAAACAAAAGATTGTTTAAAAATTATTAATTTACTGAAAGTAAACAAACAAAAAATACATTCTGACATAATAAAAAATAAAATACACATTTACAATGATATAATACACTTGTAAATGTATCAGTACTGAATAATGTATTTTATAATTAATTTAACAATACTAAAGAAGAAGTAAAAAAATTACCAGTGACCCCATGGTCTTGTCATATCCCTTTAAGACCCAACCCGCACGATCGTGCGGGTTAGATGTTCTTTTACGTTTTTGCTTCTGGGATAGTCGTATAAAAAAAATCGCGAATCTAACGATTTAGACGGTTTGCAGAAAGTGTTTATTGTTACTTGTTATCAACAGACGATGGCTGTGGTCCATGTTTTACTTTCAGCTGGCAAATCTAGCCTGGTTTTCAAATACAACGAAAACACGTCTTCTTTTTATCTGTCGTAAAAAGGTAATTATCAATATATTTCTAATTGCTTAGATACAAATTTTTGTATTAATGTTTAAATAATTGTAAAATAGAAAAATATTAATTATATTCTATTAATGTTGCTTGTAGGACTCAGGATTTCGTTACCCGCACGATCGTGCGGGTTGGGTGTTACTTGAGTCACTGCAGCTGTAAAGGTAAGTATTTACCATGCGAATATTTCTTTTCTGTTTCAATAATTTTGATGAAAGCTTCATAAAAATGAAATATATAGTTATATAATTAATATAAAATTTTCTTGGGGGTCGCCATGAATAAGTCCCTTTTATTCTCTCTTTTTTGCAATTAATTTTCTTTTTCATACATTTATTGAGGAGTATGGTATTTTTATCCTCTCCACAGATATCTGAATCCATATCTCTTCCCTTCTCCCCCAAAAATCTGGGTTTTCCGTTGGGAGTTAGTATGTGTGGTTTAAATATATTTTATTTTTTTAAAATAATAAAATTTTCTGATACGTTTTACTATTTTTCATGGAATATTGTGCTAACTTTTAACACCAAAATCTTTTTCAGGCGTCTAAAAGGAGAATTCTCACAGAAGAAGAAATTTTGCAATTGATGAATAAATCAGATTGAACTTAGATCACAGAACTTAGTGATCTCTCGGATGATGACAATGCTGTTAACAAAACGTATGAATCTCGTATACTAGAAAAAGAATCAAGTTCAGATGAGAATGATGAAGAAAAACATGAGAATATTTGAAATGGAAAAACAATTTTGGGTCATTCTTCACCATAAAAGTCTCTTAAACACAACCATTACACTGATTTAGCTGTTTCAAATTCTTGGTTTCTGTGCAAACAAAATGCAATATCAAATAAAATTCCTCTAAAAATCAAAATGGATCGTTTAAAATTTAAATTAGAGATAGTTGATGCATTATCAGCCTCTCCACCTACTAACAAAAGTATTTTAACTGATGATGAAGATAGCAGTGTTGTAATTCCACTCACAAAAAGATCGAAGCGTTATAATCCACCTGCTATACATGTCATGGCTTTTATCCTGCTTGACATGTATAGCCTTTTTCGATATGTTGATGACATTTCAAGGCCTCTCAAGCGCAGATTTGAAAACTATGAAAGCAGTTCGAAAGCATGTTGTGAAGTGTAATGATTATATATACTTGTCAAAAACAAAACAAAAGATTTTTACAGTAAATAAATAATGAATTAATAAAAGAGTTAATTTTGCATCAATAATTTCCTTATTTGTAACAATTTCAGTTGAATTAAGATTGTTTCTTCTATCAACTTAGAGCTAAAAATGTATAACTCGGAAAATTTCATAGGCGACCTGTTTCACGGATAATGCCCAACCCGCACGATCGTGCGGGTACCGTCTACGTTCCAGGGGGAGAGCGGGACTTTTTTTATTATTTTCCCCAGTGTCATTGGGGTCCATATAGTATTAATAACCAGAAGAATTTAATATTTAAAGATAAAAATAATTCGGGTCTTAAGGGAATATATAAAAAAAATTATATGCAAAAATTAACACTTGATAATTTTTTTTGTATGGTTTATAATTAATCCCTTAACCACCGATTAAAAGTAACGCGATTCGCTCCCCAATGCCACCGTTTTCCAAGTAAGCGTGCGTATAAAT
>BMAV01016884.1:274737-290363 GCA_019973955.1 Trichonephila inaurata madagascariensis
CAGTGCTCAGAAAAGATCGCACTTCGGATAGACGCGTATATACGTTCGGTAAAAATAACGCTTTAGCTGAGCGAGACATCTATGTACGCATGTCGCACTTAACAGGTTTAATTCGTATTGTAGCTTTAGCATCTGAGTATAGTATTAATGAATTCAATACATTGTTATTGTATGGAAGGGGGAAGATGAAAATTATGAATGAATTTTGGGTCGCAAATATTGAAAATTTGAGAAGCACTGTGTTAACCTAATTATTTGGGTGCGACACCGTCGAGACGCGGGTTCAAAGCTTCGTACCACTGAAGACTCGCCTTGTAGAGGGATTGTGATGCAAGTTAAATTTATTGAGGAACAAACACTCCTATGGGAGTTTGGAAAAGGCTGCCAGTGTAAATATCATCCTCGTCACTTGACCGGGGTTCAAAGTTACGAAGTTCGTTACCAATAGCCCTCGTGTGCTTCACAGTGTGACGCAAATTAAAATCAACCAATGAAGTTCCAGATTGGTATAAAAGAACAGATATTGTGAGTTCCTCTCGAACAGGAATTCAGAGATTAATTTGTTTTCGAAACATACACACTTAAAATTTTTTAGATGTACTCTTATTAAGTTCCGTTTATTTCCCTTTTTGATTAAAACCTTCTTCACGCAATTTTATAGAATGTGTGTGTGAAAAGGTCCCCTTTCCCAGATTCAAACATAAAAAGGGAGTTGGAGATCTGGTTTTGAAAATTGCTTTTTTTTTTTTAAAAAAAAGTCGCATTTCTCAAGGAAGACTTCACACGTGAACGAGCAATTAAAAATTGATTTATTCATCATTTAAAGAAGTCATTTTGGGGCTTCTGGAGTAACTTGTGTATCACATTCTCAATGACTTATTTTGTGAACTAAGTCATTAGACTTTCTGCGGCTGTTTGCAGATGTTCAGATATTTTCAAAAAAGTCATCAGTATTAGGAATTGATTATTACAGCACAATTTTTTCAACCTTTTTTGTAAAATGCTTAGCAATTTTTTAAAGTTTCATTTCTAGTTAAATTACTACATTTCTATCTAAGCACTGTAATTGTGAACATAACACCATATTGCAACTAATTTCCAATTTAATGAGTTGCATAACCTCCGCAATTTGTTGAATTAATGTAGAACAACCATGATTGAAAATTTTGAATGATAATAGAGTAAAATATATTTAGACAACTGACATGTGAAAAAAATGCGTAAAACTGTATTGTATTTTTGTAATTTTTATCTAGGACCTAGAAATAATAAAGGAGAAAATTCTCATGTTCACAAGTGTATTAATGCATATTAATTATATTTTAACAATTACATATGCAATTTCTATTAAAGTTATTTATATCAATCAAATATTCCCATTTTTCAGGATAGCAACATTTTTGATATGCATATCTATCATTATTAACTTCTGAAGTTTTTCAATGGTAATGCAAACACAGTAAAAAAATATAACAAAATAGTTTAATTTAATTAATAGAGGATATATATATATATATATATATATATATATATATAAAATGAGGCTTATAATACTGTAGAACTATGTTTATATTCGAGATCTAATTAAATAAATGCTAAAGTTCACCTTCGTTACTATTACCTCCAAAGTTCTCCTAACACTCTAGTCAGCCTCTCTGGAATTTTAAGTTGCAATCAAACAGTCCATTCCTAAATAGAATTTCTCCCAGCGAAGCTTTTTCTCATTTTGTAAATCAGCAGTTACCTTATTACTCTTTAGAATAATTGCCTATTCAATTTGGATAAATTCCTGCATTGCATTTAAGACGAAACTCCATTAAGTCATATATTCAGGTCCGATCGTTTGTAACGAAATAAACTTAGCTTCAGAGTCATTTGCCAAGTTTCCAAAATGTTATAAGTGTCATTTGGCTCGTTTATTAACTCGTTGAAAATATTCTTATGAGTGTTGCAATGGAAGCCATTACCAAAGTTAATGTTTTGTCGAAAAATTCGATTATACTCGGAGGAATTTACATTTTAGTGCAGGTGCACAAACATTTTATGGAAGGATTTTGGTTAAAAGCTTTCGAGAAAAGTTGTGGAACTTGAATTTGAATTTAGCAATTTAAGATATGATTTATGACTTAGTTTACCTTGAATTGAAATGGACTAGAATCTCATGTGTTACGTTTCTTTTTTTTTCTATTTTTTTCTTGAAAAATAAACAAATATAGTTGAATGTTTGGAATAAAAAGAAATATAGAATAGATATCTACATTTCACTGAATTACTATTAATTTAAAATGTAAGCCCTTAATATACAATCAGTTCAACTATTTTTGTTTTTAATAATATAAATCCCAAGCAGCTAAAGCTTTTTCTAACTATGATAATGATATTGACAAATAAAATATTTCAAAACCCCGTTCATTTTTACGTAGGAAAATAAATGAAAATAAAATATTTGAAAATAAAGATTTAAATTATTATTCAGTATTGGATATTAAACTATAATACTTTTAAATTATTCACAAAAAACTATAATGCAATTCATTTTTAATACTTAGTTGTTGTTTTCTACTTCGGAAGTGTTAAAACATCGTTATCTAAAATTCTACATGAATAATTCGAATTTATGAACATTGTAAAAATTTGTTATTAAATCTATTTCAACTATATACAAGCCTCATTATAATCTTTCATTGAGATTCGTTAACGGTTAAATACCTAAAAATATTTTATAGCCTCTGTATATATATATATATAAATGGTCTTATAAAATTATTAATAAAAATGAATCTTGGAAAATAGCTACAGATGTGGTTGAAATTGAAAGGAGCTTACAAAAACTACTAGATCGCTTTAAAACAATTATATGGTTTATCAGTTATGCATACACTACTAATGTTTTGCATTGATGCATGTTTATTGCGATGAGTGTTTTCATGGTTGAAGTATTCAATGTATTTTAATTCTCTGAGGTAAATACTAATTCTTTCTTCATTTCCAATATTCATAAAATGTTTCAGAAACAATTAATTATTTAATGTAGCTTTTAAATTCGGGGAGTAAATAGGTGATAATATTTTGGTTAGGAGTATTTATTCCCTCACAGTTAGGTAAAAATTGAAAAGCGATTCCATTAGAAAAGAGGAAAAACTATTCCATGCATTTGGTGAAACTGTTTTCGTAAATTTACTTTCATAAGTGAGAATGTATAAATGCTTCCCTTATGTTCCCTTTGTTTTACGTTTAAAATTCCTTGAAACTGATTAAAAACAAGTAACAGTTTCCAAAATGTGCATTTGCCAAATGAATGCCTTTGAGTTTGAATAACTAAAAACATTTTAGTCAAAACTTTTCAAATCAGTATTCAAGCATTAAGTAAATATTTGCGAGTCATGTATACGACCAGTCCTAAATTTCTGAATAAATGTGTGATGCTTATAAGTTTTGAGGGATAATTTTAGCTAAAAAACAACAAACAACAAAAAATCAATTTAAAAAAAAATTCAAATGTTTATAACGTATTTGAAACGCTATTATGTTTATAACACATAAGAAAAATTTTTTTTCTTCAAAAATTTAAAAAACCCCCTTTTTTTTTCAAACACCGAAATTAAAAATTCAATCTTAAAAAACAAAAATCTCTATTAAACTAAACTGTGAATATCGGCAGTAATATATACTGGAAAAAAGCATAAGGCTATAAGAAAATATTACCTTCTTACGCTTACAGATTGACGGAAAGCTGCTTAGTCTTTTCATCTCTGAAAATGGCGAGCAGTATTTAGGTTGAAAATATATGCCCTCATATACACGTAAAGTAAGACTATATAAAACTGAATGACTTTATTTGCAACACAAGCTGTCTATCGCATCTAGTCCAGAAATTTTATAGCACGTCTATGTGTTGGATCTCTGGGACACGCGCCTGCGTTATAACTGCAATAACGCTCGTCTGGGTTATAACTGTTCAGGGCAACTTCCTGTCCGAAAGGATAAAGTGGGTTAATGGCAAACCTTTAGGTTGTTCATGACACTCGTGTACAGGGAATTCGGCCTTTAAAATTGCCCTTCTATATTTATGGAAGACTTTGATATTATTCTGACGAAATGGTCAATGTGAGGTACTAAATCACGGCAGCATAATTGATATTTTTCAGGCATAATAATGTAAAAGGTTTTAAACAAAGATTTTTATATACTTAACTATAACTGACACAGATAAAGAATGATGCAGATAATGGACTTTTTAAGAAGATTAGATTAAGACTAAGTGATTTATGAAAGAATACATTACTATGTATTTGCCAGGATATAAAACTGTTTTAAAATTAGTTTAGAATAAATTAGGACTTTTTCAGTAATTATGGAAATTTGGGTTAGAATTTCATTCTTTGAGCTTCATTATTCCTCCACGTCACTACTTCAGAGGAAATTTATGTGAATTAGAGATTAGAACTCGGGATTATTGTTCAACATTACAAATAAAACTGCATCACTGAAGAAATTAAATTCCGGGGATTCTCCTGTGTATGGAAAAAGAAAAAAAAATGTTTATGATTTTACGGTGCATTATAAAATTATATGTATTATAAAAATTTAAAAAGAGTAAAAAAAGTAATATAAAGCTTTAAAATATTTATATTCGTATTAAATGAAATATAATTTCACCATTATAAATTTAGGAACAGAAAATGTAGCGTGAAAAATTTTATGGTATCCGACTACGTTCGGAACCGTGATTTTAAAAAGGCGCATAAATGGATAATTTTCATGATATTTAGTGTCACTTAGATTAGAATACATGTATAAAATTGTTTTAAGGACATTTTCACAAAAAAATTTATTTAAACACAATATTTCGGCAAAAAATTAACTAAGAATAACTTTTTTTAAAAATGTTCTCCTTTTGTGAAAAATTCTTCTATTATAATAATATTTTGCCTGTATTCAGCTCAGACCTCTGTACAGAGGCTCAACTATGATTTTTGAAAAATTCACATCATTTTCAGAGTTACAACCAATGGAAATAATAATCGGCGTTTTTTTCTTAAACTTTCTCCCCTCTGTTGTCGTAAAATATGGATAAACCCACTTCTAACTTATATATTTCAAAAATTCTAGTTGAGCCTCTGTAGAGAGGTCTGAGCTATACACAGGCAAAATATTATTATAATGGAAGCATTTTTCACAAAAATAGAATATTTTGAAAATGGCTCATTCTATGTTCATTTTTTGACAAAATATTGTACTTAAATAATATTTTATTGTAATATTATTCTTAAAACAATTTTATATACATTTTCTAATGTAAGTGACACTAAACATCGTAAATATTAACCATTTATATGTTTTTGCAAAATCACGGTTCCGAATGTAGTCGGATACCTTAAACAAGATAGTAGATAATATTTAATAATTAGAAAGTTTTTGATTAACTATGGACGAAATATAGTACCGGATTTACTCATTAGAACACATTTTCAAACTCTATTGTTTAAAGAAAATTCGAAAAATGCTTCAATCACACACACATTAATACACACACACACAGTGAGAGATAGAAAGAAGAGAATATATCTTAAAATAACATTTTAAATAGCTCAGCATGTTATAGGTATTTTATGTAGGCAATCTATTTATCTATATACCATGTATCACCTACTCATGCACTATATTTAGTAACTGCATATGTGTTAGTATTTTTTTACACATTTTGCCATCGCATTTAGTTTTTTGCTTATATTTTCTTTTTGTAGCCACTCCCGTTGAGTGAAATATTTTTCACTTATATACATTGTTCTGAATGGCATTAAAATATTAATAGCTATGTGAGGAATCCCGTATATTTTGCTTGAATTTGCAAACTAAAATTAAAAGTTTTTCTTGATTCAATTTAGATTTTAACGCTTAATTTGTTGTGATATGTCGATAAGTTATTCCGTCTCTTTCATTATAGATTCCACAAATGAAAAAAAGGTTTTTTTGTATTAAAAAACTATTTGATTTTGAAAAACGTTGTACTAACGAGTACAAAATTATTTTGTGGAACCCGGATAATAAACAATAGAATATTCACAATCTATTTGTTAGTGCGTATAAAGAAAAAAAGTTTTAATATTCCTTATTGTATTATAATAAAACTTAAAAAAGAATTACAAAATAAAGTTATGTATATATTAAATTTTCAGTTTTAATGTTTAGGATGACTTTTAAATAATTGCGGTTATACAAATTTCACAGAGAACAATAATCCATTTTGCATAAGCCTTTATAATTTTCTTTTCAAATTTTTACTCTGACTGTTAGAACCCCTGAGTATACCTCGTAGTACCCCAGGGTTCCGTGGAGAACAATTTGAAAAATATTGTTTATTAAGATAAAATATTGTGTTTATTAAGATAAAAAAGTAACATAACTTTTTTTAAAAATCAATTCTTACTTAGGTTAACAAAGAAAATTTTTATTTTAGTTTTAATTAAATTTAATTAATATTTGAAAAAACTGTATCAACATCAGATGTCACCACTACAAGTTTAAAAAAAATATATTTGAAACCAAGAAAAAATTCATCAGAAAAACTTACTGGCGTCATCTGTTGGTGCTAGTTCTAACTTCTTCAGAAATATAATGCAGAATAAATTTAAAAAAATAAAATTTAATTAATGAATTAATATTTGAAAAAACTGTATTAAGATCAAGGGTCATCCACAACAAGTTTTAAAAATTGTATTTGAACTTCAGTGGATGAATAAAAAGTATTTCATTATCTATTGAAAATTTGAGCAAGATATATATATATATATATGAAGAGAGTGAACTAATAGTAGAGGAATTGAAAAAATTGAGCCTGAGCAATATGAAAAATTCTGTAAACATTACCATTGCTTATATTTCTTTAATAATCAAGTACCATTTTTTTCATAGAAAAAGTTTAAAAAAATAATTTGACGATAATAAGACTTAATTTGCAAAAGAGCAAAGAATAAAAGTCATCGGGAGATTTGTTTTTGCTGAAGAAGCGGAAAATAGTTTCTTCCTAGCAGAACAAATTCCCCAGTTCCATCATTTTTCTTCTTAGATGTGATATCGAGTTGCGAAGATTGCTAAGCATCTGTAAGACGAATGAAGTGAAATGAGGAGAAAAAAAGTAGAGACTCTTGAAGAAAAATGCGAATTTCTTCTTATCGTTTTGGAAAGTAGAGATGTTAGTCCCTTCACGTGACACCATAAATATAACTGTTCTGGAAAAGAAAATGTTTTTCTCTGTCTGGTACACAAGATGGAGGGGCAATTGGATTCTGACATGTCACATTGTTAACACGATACACGAAATAAAGATTTCGGACCGGAAATGTTTGCAGTACTTTAAAAGTTTTTTTTCTTTCAAAAACTTTCTCGGATCATAACAAACTTCGAGTTATTTTAAACTTAATACATTCAGTTTTTATAATATAACATCTTAAATCTGTCATAAAAACTTTATCGCAAAACTTGTCACGATTTTTAAGCTTATAGAATTTGGAAAAGTTTAGAAAATGTGTGGGCTTTTTTTTATTTAGTTAATGTGAAATGATTAAGAGGTATTTAGGAAATACTGTGGTATGACTTCAAAGGTTTTAGAAGTTTTTCTAGGTATTTTCTTATAAAGGTGCGGTGTGTCAAATGAATATCTTAAGGTATCCGACTACCCTAAAATTGAGAATTTTGCCAAAAATTGACAAATTATTTTTATGATTTTAGTTTACATGACATCTTATTAGCTTTATGAAAATACCAAGTTATTTTCCATTCACTAAAACAAAAACTACAAGTATTTTAGTTAAAGCAGATGCCACTACTTTAGGCAAGATATACTTTAAAATGCGTTTTACTCGAAATGTGTTTTTCTTTAAAATGCTCAAACAGGGACAGTGATTGTTCAAAAAAAGAAATGTTGTCGCAAGTAGTCGAATACCTTAACATTTCTCTCTTTCTTATAAAATTCTAGATCCATTTCAACTTATATTCAATACTTGAAAAAAAATATATAGCTCTTAATTTATTGATTCGTTTTGTAACTAATCGAAATATACTTGTTTTCTGAGAATTTAACTGCTCAAAGACACTGATATATGAGAATTGTTTCTTTTGAACAAAAATATTGTAATCGTATGTGAATTTCATTTCAACTCTTTGCTGTTGATAAGATGAATTATCTAATGATGTGACACATTAAAATGCAATATTCGATTAATTTACTTCTCATTATGATTGAAAAGATTGATCTTTTAAGCCTGATAACTCCGAAAGAAAATATGGAATGCTTAACAAAGAATTATTCTGACCTTAAGGTATCCAATTACTTGAGACAATCCTTTTTTTTAAAAAAAAAATGGAGATATGGAAATTTTTTGTAGTTTTTAGATTTATTTAGTACATTTCAAGAAAAAAAATCCAAAAATTAAGAAGAGAAAAAGAAATTATTATTACTAAAATGGGAAAAAATTGGTAAAAATTTATAACAAATATTACTAAACTCTGCCCACTCTGTACAAAAAGTTTATAAAAAAAATTCGCAATTTTTCCATTTTGATGTGTTACTTTGGTATTCTATTTTGAAATGATCTTCGCGTTCAGAGGTATTTTAATTTTTGCAAAAACTAGGGCACTTAATTTTAGTTATTATATGAAATTGCTTGAAAAATAGTGATTATATTCACATAAAGGATTGTAAATTTTTTGATAAAACAGTTATTGATAAATTTGTAGGTTAGGACACTTCTACTATAACACAGAATATACACAAAAAATTTCAGTTAATTATTCTCAAAACTTTTTGAGCAATCACTGTCTCCGTGAGTTTTTCGGAAAAAAAACACATTTTGAGTAAAATGCATTGTGAAGTTTGACATTTTGTTTAAGGTTATAGCATCTGCTTTTACTAAAACGCTTATAGTTTATGTTCTAGAGAATGGAAAATAAAAAAAACTTGATATTTTCACAAAGTTAATGAGACGGTCTGTAAAATAAAATCATAAGGAAAATGTGTGAATTTTTGAAAAAAAATCATGATTTTAGGGTGGTCGGATACCTTTAAGACTTATGGTTTCCATTTCTTCTTAGTCTTTCCTGATAAATAAGTACCATGTAATACACTATGAGTGAATACTCTAGTAAGTACTCTCTCTGTTTTTGTATTTCCCAACAACATTCTTAATTCTATAGAAAATTTATCCCGAACATACTGTTTAAAATGCCTAAAAGCAATGAGTGAGATAATTTTTTTTTTTAATTATAGCTAAAATCTTTTTCTTTTAATTTATTCTTAAGGTTTTAATTAATTTTAACTGATGGAAATGATCGCTCAACAGCAAAGAGTCTAAATATCATTCTAAAAGAATAAAAATAGCGCTTTTTAAGTGACATTTTGATCTTTTCAAAACTGTGTCCGTGTAAAAACACAGTTGCCAAATGAAAAAAAAAAAAAAAAAAAAGGCAAATTTTTATGGGTAAGTGAAAAAAAATTAATGTATATCATTTTGCGATATATGTCTCTTCATCTAAAAAGAAATAGTTGAATTAAATTTTTTTCGTGTAACTAACTTTGATAAAAAATCTCAATTGTTTATTCTCATAACTTTTTAACTTCATTTAAAAAGTTGTGGTTATACTTATTTTTGCATTTTCATTAGATGCCGTGCAACATGGATTCTAATAAATATCACAAATTGCAAGCCTAATTATCGGATACGGTTTATCCAAATTCAGGAAAAAGAATAGGTTCTATTCTGTCTTAAAAGCGGGTTAGTGAGATATAGAAATGATAAATAAGAAAGGATTTCTTTTGTATAAAGAAGTATCATGGTAGCCATACAGCACGTTCTACACATTACAGTAGACATTCCCTAACTCATTGAATATTAAAGGAGATCCTTTGTGGGATTTACAGTAGGTTTATTTATTTCTTCGTAATGTTATTGCTTCCCAGATTGGAAATACGCACTGTATTTCCCCAGTAACACGGTATAGCCTTAGTAATACATTCGAATCTTTGTCGCCAGAACAGTTGCTGCAGATTTTATAGTGCAGCATAACTGTATTAGGACTTAATTGGTAGTACAGGGCCCATTTAATGGCCCCAATTTCTTTAGATATACTCATTTACAGATTATTTGGGTTTCTCGGGATTTCAGTGTGAGCTGTACTCACAATTTTCTTTTGTTTCTTTTTGTCAAAGTGTAAATTAGACTACAGAAGCTGATTTCAGATAGATACTTTAACGTCGAAATTGTTATTTTGCAAAAGTGCATGAATGGATAATTTTCATAATATTTAGGGTCATTTAGATTAGAATACAAGCATAAAATTGTTTTAAGAATACTATTACAGTAAAAAATTATTTAAACGCAATGTTTTGCAAAAAATGAACGTAGAATTACCTATTTTCGAAACATTCTCCTTTTATGGAAAATTCTTCTATAATAATAATATTTTGCCTATATTTTACTCAGATCTCTGCACAGAGCCTGAACTAGGATTTTTGTGAATTATATATAACTTTTAGAAGTGGATTTATCTATATTTTAGTAAAACAGAGTGGAGAAATTTTAAGAAAGAATACCGATAATAATTTCAATTGGTTGTAACTCTGAAAATAATGTAAATTCTTCAAAACTTCAAGTTCAAGCCCTCTGGAGAAATATTAGCTTTATATAAGCAAATTATTATTATTATTATAGAAGCATTTTTCATAAAAGAAGAATGCTTTGATAATAGGTAAATCAAAGTTCAATTTTTGGCAAAATATAACATTTAAATATTTTTTTATTCTAATAATATTCTTAAAACAATTTTATACATGTATTCTAATCCAAGTGACACTAAATATACTAAAAATTATCCATTTACACGCTGTTTTTAAATCACTGTTCCAAACGTTGTCAGATACCTTAAATAATATACTTTATTGGTTTGATATTTACCTGTTTAACATAAAATTTTGAATTGGAATTTCATTACGAGAGAAAGAAATCGAATGAAAAGTTTATATATTTTTGTTGTACTGATTAGATGTTCTATGAATCAAATATTCAACATAAGCATTTAATAAGGCATGTTGATAAACATTACCGAATTGTTAATCATTACACTGGATTGTATAAATTTGAAGCATATTTACTAAAAATGTGTTTGTTATTTTTCTCATCAGTTAGTGTAATTCTATTCGAAATACTAAGATTTATTATGTTTTGCTAATGCACTAGCATTTTTTTATATTTACAATTCATTTTGGGGCATAATTTGTTTTGTTTTAAAAATTTATATTATTTGGAGGTATTTGCTCTTTACAGATACATTCCAGATTTTCTTCAGTTTTAATATTAAAAATCGTCAATTTCCTTTTTAATAACAATACATTTTCTTTTCAGAGGGGCTGTTTGTTGCTCCAAATTCTTTGAGTCAGCTCTACCCTCCCCCACGTAAGCAATAGAGTAAAATCCAGCTAGAAGGCCTAATTGTATTTTAGTGATTTAATGATATATTGCCAAAACTAAAATTTAACTCTTAAAAGTGCATTTTTTGTGAGGATTTTTTCAAAAAAGAATCCTAATTCAGCAACAAAGAACAAGCGAATGAATAAATATTACTGGACTTAGACACCGTGTCGTCAACTGACATAACCAGAGTATGCATCTCACAAAGCTCTAATCTTCGAAATACAGAGGGACTAATTCACTGCGTGTTTATTGCTATTTCCCTTCAAAACAAGAATAGGAAAATTAGTGAAGGACTTTGTAATTTTCAACCATAGATAAGGTAACATGGCACCCCACACTCAAATTCGAATAAATTCATGCTAACGATTGAGTTTGAATAAGTTTGGAATGTAAGCTATTTAGACTATTTTCCGTAAAAAAATCGAGTTTCGTACTGGGTTAATTGTTTTTTAGATGTTAAATAGTTCTGTTATAATCAAGTTAATTTATTAACATAATACACACACACACACACATTAGTTCCTTTCATAACATTAAAGTGATACTCTCTTTATCGAGCTGCAATTAGGATTGAGAAAGTTGTTAAAAATACCTCATTTTCTGACGACCATATATTTTATATACAGTAATACCTCGACATTCGCTACCCCAACTTACTCGAGCCCGAAGTTTTGCAATTTTCAAATCTCGTCGATTCGTTTTTTGTTTGAGCGCTACGCAACCCGATTACTCACTCCTCATTTCCTAACCGGCTGCAGAATAATGGAATTGGTAATGGGATTGAAGAAGTTATTGATCTTATCAGACAAATAAATTTAGAAGTGGATAATGATGATATTCAAGAACTGCTGGGTTCTCACAATCAGGAGCTGACAATTGATGAGCTCATAGAAATGCATGAGCAAGAGATTGAGTCCTTAGACCTAGTTCAATCAAAAGATCGAATAACGGTTGAGAATTTGACAGAAGGCCGCATTTTAATTGAAAAAGGGATACAATTTTTTTTTTTAGAAAATATATATTCCAATGAAGAGAATATTTTTTTCAACAAATTAAAAAATAGTATTAGCATGTTACGAGGAGATTTTGCGGGAAAAGAGAAATCTTTAGCCTGCAGATTATTTTGTTATATTTTATGAAACCTTTCTATACATCAAAATAACTTCGGTTTATAATTTTGTGTTTGTGTTACTTTTGATTTTATTAAACATTTTTTTTTCTAAATTATTTTCTATCGTCTTTAGCCCCAACTAAAGCCAATTAATATGTATTTGAATCGAAATTATATCTCGACTTAAGCGAATTTGACACTTACATGGTTTTTACTCAGTCCTAACAATCCCGTAAGTGTAGGGTAGTACTGTACATCCTTATGTTTTTTGTCTTCATCGTCAGTATAAATTAAAATCACAGTTCACACAAAATACAAAAAAATTAAGTTGGTTTCTTTCTTTTTTTTTCACCTTAAGAACTGAAATATATATTGTAATAAAGAAGAAATCTTTTTTCTTGACCCTTTTTGCTTTATTTATTTGAGCATGATACTTGCGTTAAAATAAGTTTAACATTCTGTTCATGACAAGGTGTTAAGGCTGTCTTCGGTAAAAGTACGAGAGCTTGAACTAAACGCGAAGCACATTTTCAGACAGAAAAATGCCTTAATTTCCATGGAAATTTGCAGTATTATAACTCATATCTCTGTTAACAATACAGTGTTTTTATAAATTTCAAAATATTCCATGAATACTTTCTTTTTCGTTTTAATACGTGAAGGCATAGCCCATTTAATATTACGGTATAGGAGAAAAAACGCGAAACACATTTTACACCAGAAAAAATAATTCAAATCGCTTTAAAATGGGAAGTATGATAAAAAGTGCTGCTCTCTAAAGGATAGTGAAGCCAGAATATCATATAAAATGTTCATTTCTTTTATATCTGAACAAATGTTCCAAATTTGGATCCTATTCTTTAACAGTAACCGAAAACAGCCTTAACTCACTTAAGCTAAGAAGAGCATGCAATCAAAGGGGAATTCTTCGTGAAGCCTTTGTATGATTATGAACAAAACGAGAAGCTACTTTATTGCCTTGAAGGGTTTGATCTAATGTTATTTTTATTAAAAATAAAAAAAATAAACAATCAATGATAAATTAACATGTAAAGTTACTCTAATTAAACATTTACGGTTTATTAAATACATATTTTTTTTTGAAAAATGTTCAATAACAATCTAGAGGATTGTTTTAAGCAGTTAGATATTTTATAAGATTATGAATTAGACCCACATTAACGAAAAAAGCTTGTTTGATAAGCATTTGCTTAAAAATATGTACAAGATCATATTTTTAGCTTAATGCTTTTAAGAGAAAAAGCTCATTTAAATTAATTGCATTTACTAAAATGAAATGCTTACTTCTTGTATTATAAGAACATTTAAACAAATTATGTCGGGATTAATTGAATAACTATATCGGTTGTTTTTTAAAGCTAGAGTTTCACAGTTTAAGTTTTTTTTCATTAGTATTTTAAATAGCGAATGGGAAGAATTTCATTTTAAAGGTTGGATTTAAATAAGATAAGCATTTTTTTTTTCTAGGTAAAACGAGTGCTTCTGGCACCAATTAATTCTTTAAAAGCCATTCAATCAATAAAAATTCCTAGATTGAAAGATAAATGCATTTAAAGGGTATAAAATTCGATTGAATTTTTATGTAATGAATGCAGGTCCCTTTTACGTTAAATTTAAGCATCAAATAAAACTAAATTGCATAAAAAGAAATTGAAGCACTGAGGCACAAAGAAGTACTGAAGTATATGAATAAATCTTACAAAATATCCTTTAAAATAAAATGAAGAAGGTTTGATATTTTTAAAAGCTTAAATATAGTTAAAAAGAAAATCTTATTGATTTTAACACTGAAAAAAGGCATTAATAGTTCCTATTAAAATAAATAAAATAAAATAAAATACCTTTTAATCTAATATCCCACTTTAGGAAGAATAAAATAATAATTTATGTGGAGAAATTGCCTTAAGAACATAATGAGTAAACTCTTAGATTAAATGATGTGGTCATTACCAAAATGGCCTAAACGATTTCTTGAGTCCAAGCGTTCTATAAATTTCGATTAGTTTTAATTTAAAAGAATCGTTTTAAGCCTAATAGCTACTTATCAGAGGTTTTCAGAAATTATTTATCTAAAAAAGAGAAATTAAAACTCCCTTTTCCTCTTTAA
Source organism: Trichonephila inaurata madagascariensis (assembly GCA_019973955.1). Lineage (NCBI taxonomy): Eukaryota > Metazoa > Arthropoda > Arachnida > Araneae > Nephilidae > Trichonephila > Trichonephila inaurata. The sequence continues at coordinate 289,445 of BMAV01016884.1, forward strand.
TTTTTGATTTTGCAAGGAACCATTGTGAGGAAATTATGATCAAACTAGATATTATGTCCTGCCCAATGCAGATTTTAAGACAATTGCATATATTTGTAACATGTTTTAAAATTAATAATCTCTTGAGGACGTGTTCCAATTTTTGTGCATGTGAAAAATTTCACTGAAATTTGAATATTTGCTTCATGCGTAAAATAGAGTTAGGAGAATTTATAAAAAAATTGATTTTTAAAACTTTTGCATGTGCAAAAAGGCACCCTCTACTTGACAAATATTATGTATATATACGTATAAAACTAGTAAAATGTTCTTATTTGTGGGCTTTAACGTATAAGAATTATTAATTTTTTTTTTTCAAATTGTAGTATTTCCAGAAAAATTATTAAAATATCCTAAGAAACACACCAACAATGCTTTATTTAGCGCGTTAGTATAAAATAATTTTCAAAATATAATAAAATTTAGTTCTCATTGTGTCTCGTAATAAAAACTACATTAGCATTCCTAAATTCACTATTTTTGACAGAATTAAAAAGTATTTCCGCATCACTGTTCCATCGAAATTCGTGATTATATAAAGGATTCCATTCAGTATATGCAAGTGAATTTCTGAATACATTAAGGTATCCAACTACATTCGGAACCATGATTTTTCAAAAGCGTATAAATGCATAATATTTAGTATCATTTAGATTAGAAAATGTATATAAAATTGTTTTAAGAACAGTAATACAATAAAAAATTATTTAAGTACAATATTTAGTCAAAAAATGAACATACAATGAGCCATTTTCAAAATATTCTCCTTTTGTGAAAAATGCTTCTATTATAATAATATTTTGGCTGTATATAGTTCAGACCTCTGTACAGAAGCTCAACTAGAATTTTTGAAATATATAACTTATTAGTGGGTTTATCC
>BMAV01016884.1:295363-306350 GCA_019973955.1 Trichonephila inaurata madagascariensis
TTTTCTGTCCCATTAATGTGTAGCAGTCTCTGTTCTTTCTCTCTACCTCTTTGCACTATAGCTCGCAACTGAGGCATTGGCGATTTTGCTTTTCTATATGATTCCGAGTCATCTCCGAACCCCCTACACACCTGTTGGTCTGGTAGCAATTCACACTGTATATTTCTATAAATAATACTATCAATAAAATTTCTTATCTCAAGTTAATTTCTTCCGGGATTCGTTTTTATATTATACAGTAAAGGTAAGGAGCTTGAAAAAAAAAGACTACTTAATAAAAAACATATTGATAATAATAAGACAGTTTTAGAGGGGATCCAGTATGTCTTTTGATTCCATCCAAATTTTGTAATTCAAAGCTTTCCATCGTTATCGATATGCATTTTATTCTCCTTGATTCCCTAATAAAAATTTTCGATTTAGTTTAGAGCAGCAATTAAAACTTTTATAAGGTTACTTTGGGTGTAATATATTTAACATTTTGTTTTTTCATTTGAATATCTTCCTGTATTTGCTGGTACTGATATTTTCGGACTGAGATGGCCTATAGTGGATGCTCAGCTAATCTTTTGTTTCGAAGTTTATGGTATTTTAGAACTTCAAAATAGTAACTCTAAATTTTTCTGCGGATTTATAATCGATTTGACTTCAATGTGATTTTGCTCAGCCACTTGGGGCAAATTTACGTAATTCTCTGTTATTTATTTACAAAAAATCCAATGCGGTTCTAGAAAAATAGAAATTATAAGAATATCTTATCAAAATGTAATGCAATAGATATTTTAGTATAATAAGTAATTTTTGGGTTTACATTTATTGTTATCAGTGATTGAATCCATATTGATTGTTCATTAACGTTGATTTGAAAAAACACAAGGACTATTGACGATGGATCTCGTAATTTTGAAACACAATCCAACAACTAGGGCAGCAATGAGATAGCAGCACCTTCTCCAAACTTCTGCAGCATGCCAACTGAAGGACATTGAGCTTCAATAGATATAATGTGCATTAGCTCCAGGATTCAAGCCCCAGATTTGACGAAAACAATGCTTGCTTCGACATCACGACCATCACCCTCGCACAGAGTCATCCCAAGCTGATGAAATCTTTAATTCTGTGTGTGTGTGTGAGAAAAGTGTTTACTTAATACCAATGACATTGTCCATATCCTCCTATATAACAGTCTACGTTGGAATTAAAATTTATTTGTCACATATCTCCCTCTTTTTTGAGAGTGGCAAACATTTTCTTACAATCTTAAGGTATTTGAAGTGATTGAGTTTCCCGCGCGACCACTTTTGTTCCAAATTATTTTCTATGAACAGGCTACATTTTTCTCCTGTGAACGACTTAGTGGTTTTGATTGCTGTGTTGTGCGACTCATTATGGTTTATAAATGAAAGTGATCAGAATATAAAATGTAAATGAGCATAATATAATGAAAGAAATGGGTATATGTGGGATCTCTATTCGATGCAGTGGAAACTGATCAAGAGAAGGAATAACCTGATGAAATAATGGATCTTAGCATTGATACCTACAGTAAATTTATGAAAAGTGATGAACACGAAACCTTTGAGTTGAAGGAAAGTTTTCAAATACTACCTAAAAAACGCCATCAAGAAAGGTATGAAGCAACAAGTGTACTACGAGACACACTGCATCCTGTCAAAAAGACATAAGCAAGAAAAAGTTCAACACGCTACTTGTCGATCCTCAAAGGACAATAAAAATACAATAACTTGAACAAAATACGAAAGTTTTGCCTGCAAAGAACATTCATGTAATGTTAACGAAAAGTGTCTGTGATTTGTGTCCTTTATTAAAATCACGCACATTGGAAACATTTTAGTTCAGTTTGATTGGACTTTTTCTCAAATTATCAAAGAAAAATTGAAAAGTCCTTAAAAGTAAGTAAATAGACTGGATTCACTGGAATTACGATTTTTTATCGTGTATCGTAAGAATAATTATAAAAAAAAGAATTGGGGTGACTGAATCACCCCCGCGCGATCACTAACGTTAGTATTGAGTGCACGCTTTCTCCCGGGTTAAAATATAAAATTAAGAGGACATGATACAATTTAGGCAAAAAATTTTAATTTAAGGATTTTTAAAATTTTTTTGGTTGCCTCCTATGTATGTATACTATGTAAAACAGATTTTGTGCTAAAAATTTCATAAAAAGCTAATTATTTAATTTTTTAAGGAAAAAACTATAAAAATTTTATAAAAATTTACGCACATGCATGAAATTTGATTTACAAGTACATCAAACTATGTGTAATAAAAGTTGGTATGGATTTTGCTATAACATGATTGGTATTTGTACAATGCCTCTTTTTATGAATGCTTATTGAAAATTCCTTAAAAAATGTATAAATTCCGAGTTCAATTATTTTTAAAAAAATAAGTATTGCTTTGAAAAAATGCATACCAACTTTTGTTACACGTACTATTATCAATAGGTAAAAAAAATTCAAAGGATTAGGCACGATAGAAAAAAAGCCTTAGCATTTTAAATAAAGACAAACTAGTTATTTTGTCTTTCTGAGATAAGTTATTTTAAAGTTTTGATTTGTGCCATAGGGATGTGAAAAAAGCAAGCGTTAAAGCTATCATAATTCTGCTTCTTTTAAGTTTAGAGCTTTTAAATTTTGTGAGGTTATAGAAAAGTATATAAAGAATAAATTAGGATAAAAAAAATTAAATTTGATTTTTTGATCGATTTTTGTCAATTGAATCGTACTGTGTCCCCTTAAAGCTGATTGGGTAGTGTACAAACGTGCGCATTTATTCCAATAATAAAGTAATCTTTGAATGTCTGAACTTTATTAGTATTTCTTTAGTTATATTGAAATAAATATAATGGAAATAAAGTAATAAAAGTTTAACAGAGGCCAATCTTGATTGTTGAATGAATATAAAGTAATTATGTCAGTTATTTTGAATATAACCCAAGTGAATATCGGGAGTTATTTTGAATTTCTTTTCTTTCACTCCAAGCCTCAGTGTTATTATGCTAAAAAGCTAAAAACCATAAAAATATCCATTCGCTTAGGAAAACACTCATATAATTCTAGACGTACAGTTCTCAGTTAATAAAAAATACTGCCCTTTAATTAATAATCTCATTACATGACGAAATGGTATCTGCTTTTCTTTAATCAATGTGACAGCTGTTTCCTTCTTAATAAATTTGCTTCAGGTTGTTCATAATTCCTTGTATTCTACTTCAACATGACACCCTGAATTAATTTTCGGAACTAATCACGCAAATATAATCCCATGTTCGTGTTTAGCCCACAGTAACATAAAAGTTTTACTTCTAAAATTATTGCAATAAACTTACGCAATTTTTCTTTGAGAAACATAGTATTTTTGTTTTAGAATTTTTTTCGGTAAGAAAAATATCTTTAATTACTTTCCTACAAAAATATTATTTTTTACCTTAACGTAAGACTTTATGGCTACTTCAGAAAAAGTAAAAATGTAAAAAAAAAATCTATAATAATATATATTAGAGTAAAAGAGTTATATATAATATATATAGCAATTATATATATAAATATAAGGTATGAGAATTATGTCAGGTGTTTTCAATCGTTTTTATTTTCAGTAGTAACATAATTTTCTCAAATGAAAAATGTAATCGATAAGTAAACGGTTATTATGAAAATAAAACGGGTAATTGTAAATCGTAGTATAAGTCGGAATATTTCTAAATGATTGTTCCTCTACTTTAAACTATTTATTTAATACCATTATTTTGTGTGATTAAAATATTTAGTTTATAAAAGACTAATTATTTACTTTATTTTTAGCTTATATAGATCAGTACACTGGTCGTATTTATATAACGAAAATAATACTTATAAATTTTCCGATATAAATTTCAATTAATTTGTAAGGAATTTATAATATTATCAAAACAAAATGTGAATGAGACTCAAGTTTAGAAAGATTTTTAAAAAGTACACATTCTTCATTTGAAGATCAATTATATATAATAAAGAGAATTGAAAGATTTTATATAGTTGCAGTTTCCAAAGCAATAAAGCTAATTTTTATTTGTAGAAACTTTGGCTTCATACAAATGTCTTCAAAATAATGCTTTTAACAAAAAGGAAATTTCATTCTTTCTTTTAAACAAAAAATGAATTTCGTTCTTCCTTTTAAATAAAAAGGGAATTCCACACATTCTTTCTTTTAAATAAAAAGGGAATTCCATTCTTTCTTTTAAACAAAAAGAAAATTTCAATTTTTCTTTTATTTAAAGTAAATAACCCATTAAATGATTTCAAAAATAAAATCAATATTACACACATGTGATTATTTTCTTGGAAACTTCAGACAATAATTTTAACTTAATTTTTAGGACATTTTTAGGATTCTAGAAACATAATGTCTTTCATTTTAAAATCTAGGGAGTTGAAGAATCCGGGAAATTAAGAACTATAACCATGAATCATATTGCTAGAGAGAGAATTTTAAAAGTTAATGATGAAAAAATAATTTTTTTATAAGTATTTTAAAGCTCAAAAGAAAATTATGGACGAAAAAATAATATACTTTGAATAATTAACTTTATTTAAATATTTAAGAGATTCTAAAATAGGTTTCATTTTAAATTATATGAATGGAAATTTATATTTTTAATAACACAGTTTCTAACATATTTACTGATGAAATTCTAAGTAAAATTTGTTTCTTATTTCAACCTAAATATATATATCTCATTACAAAAGCTTCATCTTGAATCTATAGGATGGAATTAAACTTTAATTAAATGCAATCCTTATTCTGCGTCTTTTCTAATTGATTTAAATCTTGTAATTGATGCTATTTTCGTATTAGAATTATACATGCTATTATTCATAGTGTTAAGTGCAAAATAGACGAACAGCGCATAATAATTCAATACGATTTTCTCGTTCAGTACAAATATTTACTTGAAGCATAAAATCATTAATATGCATTACAGTTACATTAATTATTGTTAGTGTATAGCTGAATTAACTGTCATAATTAGTTTAATTTAACTGTCATGTTGTAATAATTTGTAAAGCATACGAAATTTGACAGATAAGCTTAGCATTTTAGGTAAAAATTTGTCAGTGTTCAGTTTCCAGTTTTACATTTGACAATGTTTCAAATTTTTCTTTTCCTATAACTTTGTAACAAATATTTTTCTTCATTTTTCCCGTTTTGCTTAAGAAAAGCGTCCATACTATGCATTTAACTTTAGTTAATTTACGAGGGTAAAATAAAAACTATTGAATATGCCTTGGTAGTATTATTTAATGAGTTAGTGATGTATGTGTGGTTTAATTAAAAATAACTCGAATATCTTTTTTAATCTATTACAATATTTAAAAGAGAATACTGTGAAAATTTGAATGAATTCTCAAATTCAATTTTTCTGAATTTGTTTGAGATTATTTAATACATTTTTGAAAATGGATGGATATTTTTATCTCTTAATTCACATTTCCTATCAAAGTGTTATGCTTTATTTTTGTTAGGATGCCGTTTTATTATATTTAGTACAAGCAATTTTAAAGAAAATCTCTTCTTTCGATTGATATGATACTTGAAAGAATTAAAATTTTTTCACATATATGAAGTAAAAAAATTATCTTTTTTTACAAAGACAGCATAATTGTTTTAGAACGTAAAAATGTTTCCCTATCACATCAAATACATAAAATACATGACTGTAAACAAATTATCATATATCAAATACATGACTGTATACAAATTATATAAAAAAATTAGGGGAACCATTATAATAAGAGGCTTAGCTAAAAAAGAACAAAAAAAAAATCAAATTATTATTCAAATTTTTTAATCTTCAATTACTACAATTTTGTTATTTGATGCAAAAATTAATAAGTTACTAGATGCTTAGAATTATTTTTAACGCACTCTCTCCCTTTGGTAACAATTTTCACGTATAATCAGCAATGAGAGTTTTTGGAAATTATAATTTTATTACAATAAATATATTCATTTACCCCTTTTTTTTGCACTACTTTCCATTTGTAAAATTTTTCCCTCAAATCATGTAGAAAAAAAAATACTGGTGACTTCTATTGAATTTCTAATATTGTATTCTTTAAATTTAAAGAAAAAACTTAATTGACAGAAAATGTAATAAAGTAAGAAACTTTTTCTATCATGAGACATTTTCTAGTTTTAAAAATTATTTCATTTTGTGTTTCTCCACTGTAAATATTCTCCACGTTTAAGTTGAGAAGACACCTGAAACTTGGACAGGATCCAACTAAAATTATTTGAGGCTGTTCTGCGATGACAGAGCTAAATAACGCGTAAAACTGAAGTGCTACCTATTTATCTCAGAATATTACTTATAAATGCCAAGGTAAACTGCAAATCTAAAAAATATTTCTTATCCTTTCAAGCCATTTAATTTTCTCGTATAATAGTAAACGTTTTAGAAAGTTGCCATCTTTTATCTAAATAATATTTTGACACCATACAATGATGGTCTAAATATTGTAAAAAAAATTACTTCCCCAAAAATAAAAGAAAGGGCAAAAGTATGTTTAACCTTTTTGTGGGCCATTTACTTTTCTTTTGCATTTCTCGAGAGATGTTTTCTTATATTTTATTAACAATTAAACAATAGCATTTAAGGATATATATTTTGTTTTGCCAAATTTTATGTTTATATTTAAATTTTAGGGGTGAGGATAATACTTCACAAGAAATCATTCGCCGTCATAAAAAAAATTAAATTTATTGGTGATTATTTGCCATGAAAAAATGAGAAGCATGTTGCAATGCACAAGAGGACATTACATTTTGCACACATGTAGAAAGCCCTCTTTTCTTGTCCCTTTCTGCTAAATTTCCTAAATCGTCTATAGTTGGAAACCATCTTTGGCATATGATTTAACACACTGGCTAAGGGCACATCATCAGGGGTGAGTGAGTGAATATTAACGTCGCACTGTCCAGCTACACGAGTGCACATCATCCGGAACTACACGCTTTTTTGCTTGGAAGCTAGCAGGACGTTCTTTTCATTTTCTAAAGAAATACCCATCAATTAGCTTACGAGCTAATTCTACACGTAATATTAGCTGGTCTAAACTTCTGTTTCTTTTGTTCACTTACCAAAATATGAAACTGTTTATGAGGAAAGGTCAATAAGGAAATAAAAGGAATGATCTTATTTGGTATCTTTCTTTTCCTTGATCGAAGCAATCAGCCCCTCCCATGATATCGCTATATACACTGGCTGCTTTTGGACAAGGTACTTCTTTAGTACCATCTTTTTTTTGACCGATTTACAGATGCCATAATCGCTGGATTATGTGCAGTAGCATAAAACTGAAGCAGGGATTAGTCTTCTCATCATTATAATAGCAAGGCTAATATGGGTTTTGCGCTTCTCACAGGTGTTTTTTGTAAGATTATTTAGGTAGGAAATAATCTTCCCAAGACCCACAAAAGGGTTAAATAACCAAAAATCAAGGTTACATAGCAGAACTTTGTAAATTAATAAATAAGAATACTAAAATATCTTCTTTGAATTGCAACATAATGTGACATGCTTACAAAAATTGTTGAAAATGAACGAATTATGACAATGCTGAAATGGAATTTGAATTTTAGGCTTATGATACACAGAAAACATACTTTTCACAACACTAAACATTCTTTAAAGGATAATTTTGTGAAAAATTATATTTCTTAAAAAAACTAATTAACATGGTACAAAAAATTGAGTAAGTTAAAAAATGTATCTTTCACTAGCATGATTTACTTGAATGCTTAAAATAAAAAATATTAATTCATAACTGACTCTAAGGTATTCCTGTATTTCGAGGCCCTTTAAATTCTTTAGAGTAAAGTTGCACAGATAATTAGTGTCAAAAAGACTTAATGACCTTTAACGTCCGGGGGCTTCAAGGCTTCAGTATGCTTAGCTTTACGCATATCAGCGCTCTGCTGTCTATTAAGATTAATGTAGATATTAGTGATGCTTATGGCATATTAACTAAAAGAGGATTTCTCATCAAACCCCCCTAGAAATCTGATAACTCAATAAACTATAGAACAGGGGTTGGCAACCTTTTAGCTGTGGAGTTCCAAAGCAATCTACCAATATGATTCAGAGTGCCACACAGTAGGACGTTTTAGAAACAATTCGATTATCCTGATAATGCATGCAGAGTTAGGGAAGAGAGGTCAATAATATAGATATTTATAGTTTTATTATATATTTAATTTTGCATAGTTTAAAGATGTTTCTTAACATAAAAATAAACAGCTTAAAATATAACTATTTTTTTAACCAAAATAAAAAAAAACAATTAAAATATACATGTATTCTGTATTTTTAACTTATTTATTAAAACAAGAAACAGACAACATAAAATATAAGTATTTCCCTTCATTATACTTAAATAAAAAGATAAATAAAAATTCTAATGCGAACCTAGTACTTGCACCTCTCTAGTTTCATATCGCAAAATCAGGGGTATAATTTATGACTTTCACTTGGACACGATTTTGAGCACTCAGTTGTTAAACAATTTGTTTCCGGTCTCGAAATATTTTTCATGTGAGAAAGACCAGAGGAAGCGGATGCACGTTAAATATGTCGAGCCTCGATCATCCACCCACTGGTGTGGTGTGGAAGATAGGAGAGGGGGTGCCAGCTCAGGTGTGTCGTGTGGCTGATATAATATTGTATCATCTCTTTTTGAAATGTGTCAGTTCAGTAGTTCTTGTGAGGATAAATTTGTGGTTACAATGGTATTTCCTGTAAGGCGGGTAAACCAAAATAATTAACTATCACGCAATGCCTTGGAGGATTCAAGACTATCATAAATTAAAGAAAATCTTTCGAAAGGAAATTTAAATGGAAAATTGTTACGTTTATATATGTTACCGGCCAAGTTTGAAATCTGGTATTGCACATAATGCTTAAAGCTAGCCGGCAGTGTTTGAAACGATTCATATTTCATTCAATTCCTAGGCATTCTATAAACTGCCAAATGAGAAACCGGCAAAGTAGGAAATTCATCTCTTATTGGTTTCAAATATCACTTGGCAAGACATGTTGATTTTCAATACGCGCTTCGGGTTTAGAATTTGTCATTTGCGCTTTGTTTGAGAGTGTCAAAATACTTAATTTTACTAAAATTTGTTCAACAAAAAATTAGTTTTTTACTGTGCTGCATGAAAATGGAGGCTGTAGCTGTAGTGTTGGAGAAAAAGTCATGGTCTATAAACATGAAACAACGATTCAACTAATTAGCTTATGCAAGAAAAAGAGCCTGTTTAAAAAAAAACCGTGAATGAGATTATAGTCGATAATGGATTATATCAACATGATGAAGACATACTTACCGAAGAAATTTCCCTTTCTGATCCCTGCAGTGTGCTTAAAGGAAACATGTGATGCACTAGTATGCAAAAAGTGTAGTCATAAAATACAAAAGTGGTCTGTGGCCATGCTAGTAAAGATGATAAAATGGATATTTTGTGCACCCTTTGTTTCAAAACTGAAAATGGTATTGAAAGCAAAATTTCTATAATCAATCTGAAAATGCAAGCAAAAAAGAAAAAAATGAGAACACTGTGTGGTTTTCTATTTCTGATGTCAACAAGTGGTGATGTGTTCGCGAAATATGTTGGCAGTTGTAATAAGTGTGGCATAGTTTCCACCGACTTCAAACTTCTAAAGGAATTTTTTTTAAAACAAGTATATACGAGATCGAAATACACTTCATGCCCCAAGAACTTGCTTAGATATTCCTGACCACGAAACTCCTCTCCGGTCAGTTGCAACTACTCTGTCCAGAGGAAGCGGCCAAGAATTCGTCAAATGTATGTGTAAAACAGAGTGACAAAATATGAAATGTCTTTGCGTGAAAAATATAATGAAATGCAACTCGAAATTTCATTCAAGCCTACTATGGTGCAACAAGGGGATTAATTTTAATTTTTTATCTCTTATATGAAAGTTTTGTTTCCCTTTATAAGAAGGCATAAATTTTGTTTTGCAAAACTTTCATTTTTCTTTATGTAATTTGAATATATATATAGTTGAACCTGTTTTTGTGCGGTAGATAGGGACCGCATAAAAATAAACGCACAAAAAATATTCAAAAATTTTATAAATTCTTACATATAGCAAACTACTTCGTGGAAATACTACAAAACACTTTTTTTATGCGGTGGATAGGGACCGTATAAAAAAAAGTTGCATTTATAAAATATGCCAATTATTTACGAAATTTATGTAAGAATGCTTCCATAACAAAATAAATAATTAAATATTACACATGGAAACATTTTAAAAACATATAGTTTCTCATTGTATACATGGATAAGTTTTCAAAATGCACATACATAATTCATCGCTACTCATCGTAATCCAAAGCCCTGTAATGAATAAGTTCAAAATTGATTTCGTCACTTGAAGTTACGATTTCAATTGATTTATTTTTTGGCAACACAAAGTAAGAGATAAGTTTTTGGTCGAAAGTCGGGTGGTCAGTTTCTTGTAAATGACACGATAACCAGATATACATGATTGAAGTCCTTTTTGGAATTTTATATTCCTTTCTTAACTGGTATCTATTTTAAGAAAATGCTTTTCTAATTTGTTGGAAAGATGTATTCCTGCATATTTTTATCCGCTCTCAAAGAATTTGGCTTTTTGTCCGTCTTCATAATTTATCAAATTATTGATAAAGTCACTGGCATTAAAAGTTTCGTCTTCAATCAAGCGCGGGCTGCTGGAGCATTGAGAGAAAGCAACTGAACGCGCATTGTCGGGAGATTGTTTATAACAAATGAACACAGCTTTTTGAGCTCTTTGAAGTGTCTACATCTCAGTGGCGTAACGTACACCCTCACACCACGAGGGAGGGCAGGACTCTAGGGGCCCAAGGTCTAACTTACGCTAAATACGTATTTACCCAATTTATAAAATATTAAA
>BMAV01016884.1:306450-325056 GCA_019973955.1 Trichonephila inaurata madagascariensis
GCATTAAGGGGGAGGGGCAGGACTCTAGGGTCCAAGGCCTGACTTACGCTAAATACGTATTTACCCAATTTATAAAATATTAAAGGCGAAACCTGACTTTAAGGGGGGAGGGGATCCCGACATTCTCCTTTACGCCACTAGTAAATAGATAGAAAACATTACAGTGGCTCCAAAGCCATTGAAATTCATACACCGCATAAAAAAAAAAGATCGCACATAAAAAATCGCACAAAAAGGAAATCCCATAAAAAAAGAACGCACAAAAACAGGTTCTACTGTATATAATGTAGATCTTCCATTCTTTATGAAATGTTTACGTTTAAATTCGAGTATGAGAATATTAACCAAGCAAATGTTGACATTTATCATCTTGCATATTAATTTGTTTTATCACCATGGAGTTATAGCTACTTAGCTACCATTAGCTGATGATTTCGTAATTTGGAACAAACATCATGCCTGTAAAGACGAGAAGTGATCTGCTACCTTACTCTTCAATTTTCCATTCCGCCTTGAATCATGATTTCAAGCCCACTCTAAATGATTAACATGCGACGATTTCCATCCTTTAAAACTATAATCTTAAGTAGAATAGGAACTCGATCACTTCAGAAGTATCAATCGAAATGTGCACTTTCTTATACTAAGCAGCTAGTTAGAAATTTAGCTGTCATCTTATCATGGCTGAGATTTTTTATAATGCATATAAAGTGATTACAACCACCTTTGGAGGCAATCGCTAGCTTAATAGTTGAATTGTCAGAATTCAAAACCGTACAATAGACAGACTATCAGGCAGAGTAATGCCAGATGTTGTTTAGTGATAATTTTTGTTTTCATTATATAACTATAAATCAAAATTATTAAATCTTTTACCATTAATCCGTTTTTTGGTGGTAATTGATAAAAACAAAATATATATACGGATTTGTATTAATTTGATTAAAATTATTAATTTATTAAATTTTCTTACCCATACTATTTTTAATGTAGCCTCAAAAAATTTAGTTGAAAGTAAACTCAAGAGGTAGCACATGAAATTCTTCTTTAATAATGGACTTTTTGAAAACAAATCTGCACTATTTTGTTACAATCAGTGCTAATAGGATATCTCAACTGTTTTTCATTCTTCGAGTTAAGTGTGAATCTCTATCAGATCAGGAAAGACTTCTTTTTAATTGAAAATGGGTCAAATAAAAAGAAATCTCTGAAATATTTTTTAACCCGAGCTATAAATTTTTTTCAATTAAGGGGAGGGGTAATTAATTTTTTTCGATATTTACAAAGACTATTTAAATTTTTTTTTCAGTTGGGCATGAATTTTTAAACAAAGCGTGCATTTCTTTTTATCTGGAAATGATTTTTTAGGGTCAACTAGTTTAGACATTGAATTGAGAAAATATTCAAACTATAAGACAAACATTTTTTGGGGGTAAATATTTTTATATAACTAAATGTAACATTTAACATAATTATTAAATACTTTCTCATATAATCTAAATTTTCTTCTTTCGTCAGTTTATTTTATATATATATATATATAGTTTAAGTAATATTTTAACATTATAGTTCATCGGGTGCGTGCGTAACACATTCAACGATCAAAGTCAAATAATAAAATCAAAGAAAAATTAATGTTTTCCCTTTTTAAATTGATTTTCAAATTATTAATAATTACTTATAAACTATATTAAAATTACAATTAGAATACATCGTAATTTAGCTTCTTATAACATAATTAATACATACAATTAAAATACAATCTAATCGAATGCCATTTAATTTACCAACTATTTCATAGGATGAAGCTTGAAAAAATATATTTCAACTGATTTGCTCGAGTGAATAAGTTATCAAAATATATGAGAAAAAAAACTTATTGTATATTTAATACTTTCGTACGAATTTTATTCCAAATTAAACTTACTCTTATTTATCACTTTTTTATTCTAAACAAAATTTGTTCATTTCTATGGACGGAAAAATTATAACTCTACTTACTACGTAAAGTAATTATACTGGAACTTTAATATTCTTATCTTATAGCTTATATTATATAGTCAACTTTTCTAAAGTTTTACAACATTTTTCAAGAAATTTAATGCTTATCAAATCTTGTCAGATATAACAAGAATTTTTTTCCATGTTTTCCATATCATCTTCATCAATCATTATATACGTAACTATAATTCACATATTTTACGCTGCAATTTTCATAAAATGATCATCAATCATTCCATCCAATATTTTTTCGTAAATCTGAAGCAGAAGAAATTGTACATGCATAAAAATTTAAAACTCGCAGACCGAATTTTTGTATGGAAATTATTCTCTCTCTTTTTCTCAGTTTATATATATATTCACAAGAAAATATCGTTCTAACTTAAAATTCATTTAAATATTTTAGAAATTATTAAAAATTTTATCTGAAGTTTTCTTATGGAATTTATTATGGGCGCTATTAGTTTGTATTTGAATAATAACAATACATGTACGTGAAAAAGGATCGAAGCCAAATATGTATTATTGCAGTCGAAATCAAAGAAGTGTGTTGAAAATTAATCAATTGTATTTAGTGTCACAGAGACAAGGAAAAGTGCTATTAGTAATGATTAAGCTAACTATAAGCACATATTAAAGAATCCAGATTTCAAACTAAATGACGTTGTCATTGAAATCAAAATCACGAGAGAAAATTTCGGAAAAAAATCTGAGGACTAGCTTATTATTATAAGTGAAGGAAAAGCTCATATCAGTGAGTATCATATTGAATAATACGTCATATCTATTGGAAAACTTGATTTAAAATAAATTAATCATAGCATAAATTACATAAATATGATAATATACTTTTCACTAATTATAAATTTTTTTTTGTCAAAACATGTCACATTAAATGCAATTAAAACAATATTAATCACAAAATTCACCATTTCAGTCAGAAGTATGGAAAAAGACTTTTCTTAAAAGAAAGCTGACACTTTTTTTATCAAGTTTTTGGGAAAATATCTAAGAAAAAGCAATCCTTACAAAAAAAGTTGACCGTTATACAAATAAAAAAATATCAATCATAATTTTATCAACATCACATTCGTAAGTAGAAATATCCGTATGAAAAAGAAATCTTTTTAGAACAGAAGAATATTCGAGAAATTTCGTGTGTCATTGTTAGTGAAATAATGCCATTCAGTTAACCATTTTTATGTGTTTGGATAATAAACATATAATACGAACGATTATAAGAAAGAGAACCACAATTTTCCTAATTTTTAAGCCTTACAATGATTTTAATGGCTCCTTTGACAGTGAATTTACTATGAGTTTTTATAATATTATGTGAACTCAGTGCTATCTAGATTTAAAAAAATTAATAATATGTACAACGAACTTGTCAATTGAGATAGGGGTCTCAGAGGTGTTAATTTTTTCTCGAGAGCTGAAAATATAAACAATTTTCGATTAGATGCAATTATTTGAGGTTAAAATTAAATAATTCAATTCTTTTGCACATTATGTATAAAGGAATAAAGCTTCAAAAAAGCGTAAAATGCTTAAAATATAATTATAATTTAAAAAAAATTATAAGCATATGAAAATAAGAAATATTTCTGTAAGAAATATTAATTAAGTTTTACGTTGTGCATCACATTATCTAAAATAGTTGCTCTAATTACTATCAATAAGTTTATTTATAAAGTTAAATACATTTTTATTACACTGTAGCTATTTTTATATAAAAGGAGTAATAAGTTATATTTTTTAAAAAAATAAAAAACAACAACTACATTTAAATATTTTTTTTAAAGAATATCAATATTTTTCAAATATTTTGAAATACAAAAGATATATAGTACTAAATTTAGGTAGGGTTTAAAGAGTATGACACATTTTATAAATCTATAAAGTTTTAAACATGTAAGGCTACTATTTTAAAAAATAGCACGTGCAACGTAAAATGTACTTAAATTTATTACATAAATTTTTCTTCTTTTCATATGCTTATAATTTTTAAAATTATGATTATATTTTAAACATTTTGCACAGTTTGAAACTTCATTCCTTTATAAATATTGTGTAAAAGAATTGAATTATATTTAATTTTAATTTCAAACAATTATATCCATTTGAAGTTTGTTTCAGCTTTGGAGACAAAATTAAACACACTTGAGACCCCTTACAGATGGGTGACTCTTTAAGGGACTCTTGATTTTATGAGGGTGGCAAATAAACATTTTATTCAATGTGTATTTTTTTCGTTATTACATTTACTATTGCATTTATGTGTTTAATACATGAAGAAAAAAATTTCTGTATTTAAAATAAATTAAATTAATTGACAACTTTTAACAATGAGAGTTTAAATGTTAAGAGATGTTGATTGATTGCTTGTTTTTCAAGTCACATTTCGAAGTCACGGGGTGGGTGGGGTGGGGTGCTATTCGTGACGGATCTCATCGTTTTGAACTACGGTCAAGTGACTAGGATGACCCCTGATCTGGCATCCTATCATCCAAACTTCAACACCACGCCAATGTGAGGATTTTAAGCTTTGTCATATTTAACCTGCATCAGCCCTTTTATATGGTGTTCCTATCAATTTTTTCCGATTACGAACAGTTTTAAACTTATGCACATATTCCTTTATTAAAATTTGAGTCACTGAGCTATGAATGCTCCTATATTAAATATATATTATATAAAAATATTTTTTATCTTATGAATCCTGGGCTTTAAAATGCCGGAGAAGAATAAAATTATTATTAAAGCCAATGAAAAAAAAAATAAATAAATAAACCAATTCAGAATAGATAGTCTCATTACATTTATATATAATCCCTCGAAAATACTACCAACAATTCTTTCGTGCTTTTTCAATTCTCACTGTACATGAACAATAGAGAATATTTTATTTTCTATTTGGGTGCCATCAAAAGTTGCTTTTTAATCCCTTCCCTAATATTGTTCGCAAGCAATAGGATGTGAATGATTTGTTTTCAGTCCCCCTAATCCCTGGGACGTCGAAACCTCTGATGCCAAAATCTGCTTATTAATCCTGACGTTCTTAGCGTCGAACGAATTTTGCATTTACCACCAGCCATGAAGAGTCCTGGTAACGCTCACAGCTCTCGACAGCGCCACGCTGCTGGTAATTTATTTACCATCGAGAACTGGAGTCTGCATATCTAATGTTGTATCGAGACGCGCAGAGGAAATCTTCTTAAGACGATGAAATATTAGACAGACTACCCGAACGAAAAATTGCATTGGTAATTTTTAAGTAGCTTACTTGTAATAGAAACTCTATATTTCATGGGTATTAAAAGAGAATAATATCCAATTTAAGCTGAATGACAAGAATGAATGCACAATCGAAAAATATGTCAATATGGAATTTGCAGTTAGTACGTTGTCATTTATTTAGTCACTGTAGACCTGAAAATGCCTTGGTGTTCGTGAAAATTAAAAACCTTTGTAAAAAAACGGAGTAATGTATTTTTAAAATGTGTTCTGTCATCCAAAAGCGTTTTCTATGAATAGTTTAATAATTCTGTTACACACACACATGTATCAATTAATGTGTTTAAAAATTACATTTAATTACTTTTAAGTCATATAAAAAGCATGTCCTTCAATTTTTTAACAATGAGATTTCACTTTATATATTTTTTAAGATAAACGACTTTTATATATTCCATATACAAGTGTGCTGATGCTATAAAAAAACTATCCCTGTTTCTACATAGATATTTACAAAAAAGCATGCATGAATTGCGGTACATACAAAACACATCCATATTAATGCATAATAATTCCGGAATTATATGCAAATCTTGCATGCAATGCATGATTGATAATTAAGATCAATATGTACATCAGTTTAAACAAAGCCATACATAGAGAAAGAATCAAAATCATTTTTTTATCGAACAATCTACGTAATTGAAAGTAATTGCGTTTATTTTTCAGATTTGCTATTTTTATATTGTTTTATAGCAAAGACAAAAAATGCTTTAAGAGATACAAAAACGAAACTTTCATAGAAAGCATATAGAAAGAATAAATAAAAATAATAAAGAATAAAAAAAAACTTTCATGGAAACAATATATAAAGAGTAAATAGAAATAATAAGGAATAAAGAAACTTTCCTAGAAAATATAAATAAAAATAATGAAGAATAAAGAAACCCTCTCACTTTCTTATTTTTTTTATTTAAAAAAAACTCTTATTTTAGCTAAAAAAAACTTTAGGCAATAGAGAAACTTACTGTTTTGTATAATTCTTAAGGAACTTAAGATTAAAGGAGAATTTACTGCAGCATAAAGAAACAATCGTAGTTTTAATCACGTTTGCTTTTGTAGTGATTTTACTAATGATGCTAAATAATGGAAGCTGATCTTAAGCATTATCTTTAAAAACGATATATTTAATACAAAATAACAGTTTTAAAATGATACTATTTATTACTATTTACTGAAAAATTATTTATGAAAGTACTTCTATGACTTCAATGTTTGGAAGAGAAGAATGAGGAGAAATCAGTCAAAATGGAATGTAAAGATCCGAAGCTGTATCATTAGAAGTAAGAATAATCCAAACATATCACAAAAAATCAGGGAACACTAACAAATCATGGAAGTCTTTCTGAATATTTTAGAAGAATTATTATGAAAACTGTTACCCCAAGCATAGAGAATTAAGTGCTGTGGCTAAGCATTAAATTTATGAAGGAGATAGTTTGAAATATGTCAACGAAAATATGTTTATGGCTTACAGCCAGAATGGTGGGGGACCCTTCATACTGGATCTCATTAACAATAAAAGCAGCTTTAAAGGAAATGAAAACATTGTTTACTATTTTTATGAATGGAAGATATTTTATTTTATAAAAAACTAAAATTTCTCTAAGAGATAACTCTTTTGTAAGCTTTCCACTTGATGGAATATTTCCTTTCTAAAGCTTTCATTCATTGACTCTTACAGAGAAACTAACTCTTCTTAATATTTATCTTTAAGGTATATATTTCCATTGAAACTAGTAAAAAAAAAGAATTTGACGTTTTATATTTGGATTTCTCTCTATTTTGCTAAACACACCGTTCACCATAACATTACCAGCATCTTTTGTAAAAGTTAGCATTGTATCATAAATCTAAGAAATAGGCCTAGGTAATTTTAAAAATGTATTTTTTTTGCTAACAAAAAAAGGAACAGATTGCATATTTCTGTGTTAAACTGGAGTTTGGATTGATTTAAACATCAGTCTCTAGAATTACGCTAGGAGTGCCTGGTGACGTACATTGAATTTTTGGGTCACAAACTCGTGAAAAGACAATATATTTTGGTTCATCACTTTCATAACTTCTATATAAGTCTACAAGAAAAATTTGAGGTCCAATTCGTTTTAATATTCAGCAGCTACAGTTTCTCCACTTAATAGTTTCGGGAGAAATTAAGCTTCAAAAACTTTCAAACCACTTACCAGAAAGTTTGCAACTTTAGACTCTAGGCTTCTGTGGACCTTTAAATTTTCAACAAATACTTAAAACGTTATACCATACATTTGAGATCATATCAACGCTCTAGTATGTTATCAGTATTTTTCTCTTAGTCAAATACTCATGTCTCTTACTCAAAATAGTTTTTGATGATACATGATAAATAATTAGACCGCAAATATATTGTAAAATATAAGGCGACAATATTTCTTAGTGATAGATATAAGGAAATTTTGATTTAAAATGTTCACATATTTTGGGGAAGATTTATAAGGATTATAGTAATATTACTTGAATATATGTATTACTATATCTTTTTCTTCAAAATATTCCGAAGTTTAATCCCTTATTTACTATTGCCTCTTTCTTTGAATGCTTGTTTTTCATTTATTTCTACCTAAATAGTAGAACTTTTAATTTTGATTGTTGTACCTAAATGTTGCACACACACACACCACTACTACTAACTATATATATATATATATATATATATACTAATAAAAGTTGAAAATCAATAAAATTTTTTTTTTCAATAATTAGCTTACTGTTGGAAATGAATTATTTAGCGCATTTTTTTTAGTTTTGTACATAGCGGTATTGTAAGCTTGCTGGTACAAGCTATACAACAATTGAGAGAAATATTTTTAAGTGGATGTGTTTGTTATGAATATACAGCTGTCCATGTAACATTCAGTTGTTTCTAGAATTCCTGAGGTAAATGCAAGATCATTTCATGCGTCCCAATAATGGGACAATGGCGTATTACAATATCATTCCTATGTCGGTATCAGAATGGAATAAGTGAAAAAGGGTGGAATAAGGTCAAGAAAATGGTAGTAGCCATTGATCTCTCTGAAGATCGATATTTGTGTATTAAACATATGGTATGCATACCAAACTGCTAATCCAGATGAGAATCTCTCGTTTTTAGATATTCTATTGAGAATAGTGCTTTTATACCTCTTAAAGAAACCAGGATCAACGTCGAAACGTCGAGGACCTCAAAAAAAAAATTGATGGGAGTACGGGTTAACACTGATGTACGACTTGATTCAGGAAATCATTTCAGAGTTCCAACAAAAACACAGAAGAGATGTGCGTACTGTAAGAAAAAAAACTACGAAATAGGTGATAGGTGTAATGTTGGTGTCCATGACAAGTGTTTCGTTTCGTTCTACACACCATAGAAACACAAAAACATCGCAAACTCAATATATTTTGCCTCCTATGGTGTTTATTAGTTTCTTGCATTACCAATAATATTGTGGATTTTGATATTGTTTCCAATGTCCCAAAGAAGGGACGGTCTGTAGTTTCTATATCAATGCGCATAGAAACTTGGAAAACAGTTTTTCCTTTCATATTTCATTCATGTTATCATATTAATGCATTTTGTTTTGGAAAAAATTAAAGAATAGTTTTGGCATATAATGGGTTAAATCGTGCAATGTGCATTATGTGTGAATTAGTCTCTGCTACTCAGTCTATATAATCTCTATGTCTTTAAATAAGTTTTGGATTGCAAAATTTTTGCAAGTTTCAATCACATAAAACTTATTTCAGAGTTATAAAATAATTCAGAGAAGACACTTTAAGGGAGTTGTATCAAATGTATTTCCATATATATATAACTTATTTTTACTTATTTTTGCTATTTAAAATGATCAACGAAAAAGGTAAAAATGACTAACTAAAGCACAAAACTATTATACAAATATTATTTGCACCTTTGGGATGTCTTATTAAAATTAAATGACACTACCAAGTTAAAAAAAAATAGAAAAAAGCATTAAATTAAAAAGTTTTATTAAATTTAAATCACTATATCAGACAAGAAGCCTTACAAAGTGGTATTCTTCCTTAATTGCTATTAAATAATTATACATTAATCAAAAGTTAAGAAGAAATTTTAGAATTCAATAATTATATATAAAAAAAGAGAAGCAACGACATAGAATTTAACTTCGGTTAAAGTTTAGCTATAATGTGTAAAGCTAAAAAAAATGTTAAAAAATAAAATTTATCTGATGTTGAAATTATATGGTTTTATTAAACAATAATAATAAAAAAACTTCAAAGTAAAGTTCACCATTTGTTGTTGCTGGAGACGAAACAATTAAAGGCTAAAAAAACGGAGGAGAAAAAAGCAAATTTTCAAAATTAAAAAATAAATTGCTGCAAAAAAAGAAGAAAGAAAAAAAAAGAAAAACTGAGGATATAAAAAGTCGATTATAGAACACTTAAAAAGAAAACATAAGGATTTTTAAGGAAATTGAAAAAAAAAAAACATGCATAAAATATGTGTAACGCATTAAAAATAATTAACCACACACAAAAGGTGAGTACCGATTGTTCATTACAATGTCCTTTATCGATTCAATGAAAAATTTATAAATCTAATATATTTTATATAAGAACAGAATGAGTTAGATGTTGCATCAAAAATCATAACATAGAATAAGTTAAATATTAAGAGTCAAATTGTGCTATTATTTTCTATAACTAACAATAAAAATCATTTTCTCTTTAAAGCTTGTTTTAGTCAAATAACTCGAACTTTTTTATTGTGTACTGTCTAAATTTAATTTTATCCTGCCTATTTATTCTATTTTATGTAATTTTTAACTAAATTATCAAATTCTTGATGTTAAATCTCTAGATAACTGGATGTTCATTTAAAAATTTGTTAAAAAAGACACGCCTGTTTAAAATTTGCTTTATTTTATGAAAATTGGATTAGCATTCTTAACGTTATAATAAATTAATGCGTTGAAAAGTTATTTTTAATATATCTTTTATAATTTTGTGTTATGGACATAAAAAATAGAATTACGCCCTGATTCAGAATCTTCCCCTCCTGACTTCCCAAAAGGGAGATCTTTTAGGCTAACTTGAATTTTTTTAATATGTTTGAGTCTTGTTTCTATTTAAGATATATTATGTGATACAATG
The DNA here is from genome assembly GCA_019973955.1 of Trichonephila inaurata madagascariensis. Lineage (NCBI taxonomy): Eukaryota > Metazoa > Arthropoda > Arachnida > Araneae > Nephilidae > Trichonephila > Trichonephila inaurata. The sequence continues at coordinate 316,900 of BMAV01016884.1, forward strand.
AGATCTGGCAAGTATTAAATGTATTAGGGACTGAAAACTCTAACATGATAGAGTGTCGTAATTAGGAAAGTAGGGTATTAACTCAGTGTCATTTTCCTATCTTAACCATGACTCAAAACTGCTATGTTCATTCCCACTAGCACAAATTTTGCTGCAATGCACGTGTTCCTTAATGAACCTTAACTCAATCATGACATTTAACTTTCAGGAATCCTATTATTAAGCGTAACCTGTTTTAGATGGAATCAGGATTCACACCTAGGGCTCGACTTGAAATTGATGGTTGTGACATTTCCGCTTACCTCTCATTTTTTGTAGAAATACAAAGTATAAAAATCATTCATTCGATAAAAATCGATAATGCTACAGGATACAAATTTGTTAAGCTGCTTCAAGTAAATTTATAAAATAAAGCTCTTTAAAATGGCCAAAATAAAAACATAAAAAAAAAATAAGGACCAATAATTAAATAATAATAAAAAAAAAATATAAAAATTACTGAACAGCATTAAAAATGCATTAAATTAATAGGCACAAATACACCATTACAGAATATAGCATAGATTTTAAGATTACTGATTGTGATTTGTATAACATAATCTGGGGAATTTTAAAGTTAGCTAAATATTTATATTGGCAAAAAAACATGCTTCCAAAATTCTACGACACAGTTTATTTAAACGATTCTAAAAATTAAGAGTAAATTAAAATGAACTTATTTTAATGTAAAAAAAAGATAAATATACGTTACTACAATAAACTTCCATGATCAGGATGTTTATAAGTTGGCAACGGGAATGTGTACAATGTATTGATAATTATGACATCAAATTCAGGATCTTGGTTATTGGCGACCAATTTTCTTACAATGAAATGGAGGACGAACAATTTAAGAAAAAATTACAATGTAAATACATGAAACATTTTATTAATTAAAGCAAAAATGCACTAAATACGCTCTTTTATCCCTTTTAATTATTTATTTTAACGAGTATTTTTCCATTGAATGAATTATTTTTTGCCAATGTAATTTTCTAATATATCGGAAATTTTGGAGCAAGAAATAGCTTATAAATGCAACTTTACAAAAAGTGCTACAGCTAAAGAATCAACATTCCATCTTGATTTCTCACTTGTCCAAAAATCATTACCAATTGAAAACACTTTCAACAGCTGCATTAGTTCCATGGAATCCCACGTAAATTCAACATCTAAACTTTCAAATGGAACGTGTTCATTTTTGAAATCGTTAAATATTTCCCCCCATTTTTTTTTATCAATTTCACTTGCTTATTTTCCCATTGTTCTAATTTATCAGAATTTAAATATACATTAAATCTTCAAATTTCTTCTAACAGACAACTGCCATCGATTTTAATAGCAGGTATTTCTTTCGATAAAAACTCAATACATTGTTCTATATCTGCCCAATTTATTTGCGATGAAGTCGAAAAACACCCTTAAGAACTGTTATTTCTTGTGGTATTTGTTTCAGATCATTCTTCGACATATTGGAAACATGTTTGGTAAAATTTCTGCACTTCTTTAGTAAATTTTTCCTTTCTGCTCGGATATTATTCTTCTTACACATTGGTAATTGTTTTATTATTAAAGGAATACATTTTTCTTCACATCGTGATTTTTATAGTCGGAAAGAAGGACGATTGTTCACCTTATTATTACGCCTTTAGTTTTGAATATTTTGATAGCAAAAACATTGCTCTTTGAAGGAGCATGAGAAGTATTGACAACGAACCTCGTAACTTTGAACCATGTTCAAGAGGCGAGGACGACACCTAAACTGCACCCATTCTACAGTCTTCCATACTACATCAACGTAAGGACTTTGAGCCTCGACAGATTTAACGGGCATCAAACTACATGACAGTTTTTAGTGGTACGAAGACTCGAAACTATGGAATGACAGAAGCAATGCCGGGCATGAGTTAGAGATCATGACCGTCTTGTCTAGCGTTACTACTCAAACTTTTTGAACAGTGGATAAAATGTAATATGACAATAAAGACAATGTCACAACAAAGTACAACATTTTGTGATTTCACTGAAACAAATATTAAGAATTCCTTGATATACAAAATATTAAAATTACGATTTAAACGGAAAAAAAAAAAGAATTAAAAAAAATACACGATCGTTGTAATTTTTACTTAAGTGCAATCAATGTTATTAAGAACTAAAAATAAAAGGATCTAATCATTTTGAAAACATTTCCCGATGTTCTTTGATTTTTTTTCTTTAGATCTCTCTAATTATAGCTTTAATTCCGCCAATTATAATTCTATATTAAGTCCCTATAAGGGGCTTATTTCTTCAGAATAAGTGAACCTTTAACTGAAAAGGAAGCAATCTATATATAACGAAGAAAGTTTTTATATCCTTTTAGCTCGTTAATATCAAGTACTTGACCATATATAATTTCTGTTCTTTAATCAAATAAGCTGCCCATAATTAACTGAAAATTAATGATCAAAGTAGGTAGTTCAAAAGATAAAATGATTATTTTCTGTGATATAAACATACTTATTTTTAAGAAGGGAAACGTCATACACACTCAAATTCTTTTTGTTCAGAAGAAAGGAACAGCATGAAAGAAGACAATTAAGAAAATTTCCAGAAGCTTCGTAAGTACCTATAAGACATACAACACATTACACACACACACATGGTAGATAAGAACCATACACAAAAAGTTCCGCATATAAAATATGTAGATCAACACCTCGGAATGTTGCTAGAAATTAGTTTTCCAGACATGGAAAAATTTAATTTTGGCACATAGGAACAATTTTAAGTGTTTTATACCCATACATTAAATATCGAATAAATGAAATTTAGAAAATTTGGATATAAAACTATTCGTAGTCAAAAACGAAGAGTTTCTAAAGGACAACTGGTTTGAAATCCCTTCCTTCACTTAAAGATGCTATTTCGCACCCGTTCAGATGTTTCATTTTTTGTGATACACTGTAATTGGTGATCAAACGACAGTTTACTGGTTAGCCACTTGTATATGTGTGCGGTAACTAGACATACAAGATCGAAATTCGATGTGGCACTTTAAAATCCTTTCAGAAATGGTATAGAGAACAAGAAAAAGGTTTTCCAATTTATTCCAAAATTGAATCCTTGCATAGCCCTGAATGTTTAAAAATGAATAAATATCATGGCATTTTTATCCATAATATGAATTTCATATACTGTACAAAAAAGGAGCATATAAAAGCAGGTTTGAACTGACTAGTGTGATGTTTAAATTCATTTTACATCTTTTCATACTAGTTAGTGTTTATAAAAGTATTTGAGAAATATATTGAATTATACATTCGTCTTCATAATCGATAAATATGAATTATATTTTATGTATTATTTATCCCCCTATTCTATGGCAATGTTCGAAAACCATAAAAACCATCAAATTAATTATTAAACTGTAGTAATGTCATTTTTATTGTTGTCGGGATTCTGTGATTCAAAATATATCTAGGTCTACACAAAAGGCTAATGGCAGTGAACAATACAATTCTGAGCTACAGTCATTGGCGTGGTGTGGTACTTAGGAAGAAGTTGCCAGCTCAGGTGTCGACGTTAATATAGTTTTCACTCACTCACTGAGCTACAATCAAATGTAATAGTGATCATTTTCATCAGCTTTTAGTCAGCTTTTCTCACATCGAAATGAGTGTTCGAGTACCGTTGACACGTAAGGCTTTTCGAATGAAATAATAAGTGTTACTGTACGTTAAATGAAGCTGAGATTCGAACTGTCTGAAAGTTAGAAATTAACCAGCTCAACTGTTAATTTCCAGTCACTTGAGCATACTTCAAAATTACGAAGTTTTTAGCAACTAGAGTTTTTGTATTGTTTTAGAGTAACATTATGAGCAGAAAATTAAACACAATGCTTGCATCAATTCGATATTTATGAAGTTGTACTTAAGTGATATTATTTCTAGGTTAGTGCCTATCTGGGCTTAACAGCACAACACGACTTAGAGATCTAATTGAATGTAAAAATTACAGATGTGTGTATGTTTTCCCAATTTCTTCCCTTAGTAGAAGATTTATTTATTAAGGTAGGGATTAACAATTTCGAGGGGTCCGAGTGAAGTGTTCTGATTGTTGAACTTACTGCTTTTGGTAAATACACGTGAAGCGCATTTGGAATACCCTAGTGATCATTCTTTATTCTTTGGTACTTCCCTTTGTCATCTCTTTTTTTTACTTACTTTTTTAGAAGTCCAGATCACGGATATTCGGCCAAATACGGCTTTACGTCTCAACAAAACTAATCAACCTTAAACGTACCTCTATTCAGTGGAATCAAGGCTTGAACCATTCATTTAATTCAAGCATAGCTCGTCTTGAAACCCTCAGCAATACCACGATCCGTGATAATAAAAATTTGGTTCCAAAAATCCTCAATTGGGGTATTTATGTCGTTTTTGTAGCTTACAAAATCGAAAATCAGGGCAAAATATGTGCTTGAAAAATAAAAAAACGTGCATATTTGATATGGAAACTAATAATAAGGCGAGAAGTAAGATTCCGTGATAAAAAAATGTTCCAAAATCTCCAATAGGGGTATTCACGGCGCTGTTGTAGCTTACCAAACCAAGAATAAACATAAAGTACGTGCATGAAAGCAAAATCTAACTTTATACTTTCATATCCGACAATTGTGTCTGTAATTTGGGCTATAAAACACGTACACAGTTCCGAAGAGTAATTTTCTCAGCTGAAGTGAACCAGTTCAAGTGAATATACGATTCACATCACCAGAACGCGCATTATTGATAAAGATGTATAATCTTACTCATTCACTGCTCCTCGTGAGCTTAGAGCCCGACAGAAGCTACATAAAGGACTTTTATCGCTTTGAAAAGGAATGATTAAGAAGTTCGAAGAAACAGGCAATTTATCCGGGAACAGGACGCAAACCTGTGTGAGAAGAGATGATAACAAATGTAACTGCAATCATCGACGAATCACAGGGAGCCATTGTTGGTACATGTATAAAAGACATTGTGGAATATTCCTTGTGACATGTTGCCTATCGCGGTAGAGAATGTTGTGTGCAGAAATAGAACGGTGAACACATTAAATGTGGTCGAATTACTCGCCGGGAAGGGAATGTAGTGAATAAATTTAACATTTCACTGTTATTTTGTATGTGTTATTATTATTTTTCTTTTTTTGTAACACTTTTTGTCTTGTAGAGGGCCTTAAATACACCTATCAGCAATTTCTCCCATATGTTATCATATGTCTCCATACCAAGTTTGGCTCCATTTCTTTTGTTATATCAAACTACAGGTAACACTAAATAATGTCAATTTAAAAAAAAGTCACCCTGTATATACGAGGTGCAAAACCCTCTCATAGATTAGAAAAAAATAGGAGTATTAAGATATCACTTGCTTCATCTGATCTAAATCTACGTGATTCGTCAGCAAAAACTTAGTGCGGTACTCTTGTCAGTAACGTTAATTTAGATGCGACTGAAAATAATTGTAATGATAATTGTAATAATTGTAATGTTTTCGATAGAAAGCAATTGTTGATAATTTACTTTCATTTATTTACAATTATTTGGCATATCTATTTATTATTATGTACCAGTATATGTCCAACATATTTAAAAATGATTATTTAGCAAGAAATGGGATGATTAATATTAAAATAACTATAAATAAATGGAACTCATTTCGAAACGTCCCATGTTGAAAAACTAAATACGCCATTCAATATGGAAACACATGAAATCTACGCTTAAAACATATTTAAAAACAACAGTAATCTATTCTCTTTTATAAATACCTCTTTTAGATAGAATTAGGTGTCCCTAATGGAACTCTTACGTTAGAAATTCAAACGACTTTTAAAAGAGAATCAGAGTAATAGCAATGTAAAAAATCACAGGGGAGAGTATAAATTTATAGTAAATACACAGACATGCTATCGCTGAAATTTTATTTTTATGTTAGGTTCTCCCGAAGCAGAGAGATTTGATAAACAAGTAGCTTACGTATTTTGAAAAAATAAAGAAGCGGTAAGACTTCACTTAAATTTTGTGCAAGAGCTTTGAGGGGATTGAGTGCAAATTCTATGTTGCTCAATTCATGATAATCTTAGGTGCTATTTATAGCACTAAGAATGATTCAGGTGTTCTTTTTCTGTTATATATATATATATATTATATTATATATATATATTGTTTAATAGAATTTCTTTACTATTAAACCATGATTTTTTTTCACTCTACACACATATATATGTATAATTAGATGTTAACTGTCTTCTAAATATTATAGTTTATATAATCGCCATACAAGAAAAGGAATTGTTTGATATTTTAGTAAAAAATGGCTAAAAGTCTTAAATGGACCATTTTGAAATGCGTGTTAAATGGTATAGTATTGTATTGAAGTATTAAATAAAATATACTAATATGTTTTTAAAAAATATATTAATTCGAGAAAAATATAAAGAAGTCATTATGATTGACATTATAAACCTTAACAAAAATGGTTTCAAAAATAAGTTAAATCTGAAAAATTCGTTTGTGTTTATCATTTGCATGTGAGGCTTTTCTTATAATTAATTTCTTTTCTATTTTCGTAATTTTTTTAAAAAAAAATCTTTTAATAGTTGTTTACTCTGTAGCTTATCTCGAAATCGGGCGAATCAATAGCATGATGGTCGAGAATTGATTCGAAGAAAGGCCATTGTAAGGGTTAATGCAGAAATAGGCACTTAATTCCTTATGTAGGATTTTGTTAAGTTTGCAGCTCGCGTAGTTTTGGCACTTAAAAATGATTCAGAACTACAAACTGAATCACTTCTATCTATCACGCAATTCTAGTATAGTTAATCTTACTAAAATTAACTAAATTCATTTTAAATAATTTCTTATACAATAGTAATAATGTTATAATTGTTCTTTGTGGCTATATCAACTTCTTAGCACCAAACGTACTCAATTAAGTAATATGTCATCTTGTAATGATGCATTACTCTGGACATCCAAGTTTTTATTTGATTGTAATTTAGCCTTTAGGTGTAATTTTTGTTAATATGTAATAAAATAATTTAAGCTCCAGAAACCTCAGAATAGTAACAATATATCAAATATATAATCGCAATTTCACATACAATAAATTCTCGTTGTATTAATTTTATGTGTTATCTAAAGATTATGTATTTTTCCAACAACATTCATTTCAATGAAGATTTTTTATTTTTTTATTTTTAGAGTTTAGGGGTCTTTTGCTTAGTACTATTATCATCGCCAAATAAGACGCTTTTTATTTAGCAATAGGAAAAATTCAAATTATTATCTCTAACATATTATAAGCAAAATAAAACTTGAAATGCTTTTCACTTAAAAATGTCATTTAAATGAAACTAGAGCTAGTGAGTTCATTTCTTAATAATGAAACTCTCAAGATTACTGAAGCCAATTGTAAGAGAATCCTAATAATCAGATGGTATAACAGAGAAAACTGCGTTATTTATTATAAAAGACATTGCGAGTGAGTTAGTGTTTATTAAGGCTCATATTAAAGAATAGAAGCCAAATTCGGAATATTTTTTCAGGTAAAAAAGTACTCAAACATTAATACTGTATTCTGGCTTCACTATCCTGTAAAGAATCACTTATTTTATCCTACTACTCGTCTTTATTCGAGTTTTGATAAATTTTTTCTTTTATAAAATGTGTTAAGCATTTTTTCTCCTATACCGTGATGCTAAATGAGCTATCCATTTACATGTTAAAAGGAAAAACGGATAAATTATGAAATATTTTGAAATTTAAAAAAACACTATATTATAAACAAATGCATGAGTTACAATGTCACAAATTTTTTAAAAAATGAGGCATTTTCTCTGTCCAAAACTATGCTCCGCATTAAGTTCACACTGTCTTACATATGGCGAAAACAGCATTAACGTCTCTCCAACTCATCGCGATTGAAGTGATTTTTGAGATATCTTGAATGATCTCTTACAAAGAAATAATGGGTATAAAATCTTTTTAAATATTATCTCACCAGATTTATGTACAATAGTGTGCATCGAAATTTGATTTTCCGAATTTCAAAACTTACAAAGATGTTCTCTTGTATTTAGATGAAA
>BMAV01016884.1:340056-398093 GCA_019973955.1 Trichonephila inaurata madagascariensis
CTTTAAATATTAACACATTAACATTTGAATGATTAACAAAACTTGAAATTCATTATAATGATTTTTAAGTAATTATTTATTCCGTTTAATGTTTAACAATAGTTGTTTACTTATCAATATAAGCATTTTTAGACATATGTATAAAGTAATGGTAATAATATTTGAAAACAGAAACAACCACAAATAATAATATAATAATACGAAGAGTACTGAAAATTGATTTTGCTGTAAAGTTTTTCTGTGGCGTAACACCTATACAAAAAATATTGCAACCATAAACTTTTTATACCCATTTTAAAACTGGAAAAGGGAAAAAGTGTTTTTTCTTGTATCACATGTTTTTGAATTCTGTTTTTTTGATCGTACAAAAATCTAAATAATGTTATCCATCTTTTAAAAATGAATAGTAAGACATTCTGTCGCCTCCAAACTTCCAGATATCTTGGCTTGTCTTCAGACATCTTTTCCATCCAAAACACTCAACCCACTCACAAATACACAAAAATCGGATTTTTCGACCGAAGCGAATTATTTTAAAATGTCAAATGCAAAAACACTTCATGAAAGCTAGGATAATAAAGCACTATAGGAAATGCGCAAGATAGAAGTATCTTTTTCAGCGTTAAAAAATCCAATTTCAATACTTATTTATTCCCAGCTCTCATCAAATACGTCTTATCCACAGATATTGAATGAACAAATAGTATTTTTATTCATAATTTCAGGCAACTGAAACGGACGAAAAACCCCCTTAAATGTGGAATGATGGAACTTTTTGATTTGTTTTTTTTTATTTCACTAAGATTCCATTAGATAAGCAACGTTTGATTTTACGATCTTTTTCTCAATGATAAAGAAGCGAGGGTAATGCTTTTCATCGTGGAAAGGAATTAAATAATTCAAGTTTGAGTATCAATGAGAGACCTTTTGCTGCACACGCACAAACACAAACGAAACACGTAGCCATCCTAAGGAAGAGCTATGAAGAGTACCTCACTTAGAAATATTGGATATCTCGAAGCTTTAAGGAGACACACACACACACACTTTCAAACATTTCAGGTCTCGTAAATAATAACGTTGGATAACTTTTTGAAATAAGCGATGTAGATTTTCTCTCTGTTTTATTTATTAAATTATAAATAATCTATAATAATGTGATATATATATATATATACCTCATGCCTTTTAAAAATTGTATAAAAAAGTTTTTGATGCGTCATGACTAATGTGAATGAAAACGATACATTTGTTTTGCTCGCTTAAATATCAGTAACACATGTAGACTAAAATTTCAGGTGCTTTAAAAATCAAAAGAAATTGTTGTAATATCTGTTACTATTATACTCGAGGAGCTTTTTCTTACTTCATGGGTCTTAGAAAATTCTTTCAGGGACCCAGGAAAGATTTTCAACTGGGATATATTTTTTTAGTCAATACCAAACCTTCACAGATGCAAGTATGACTAGTTGTGGAATAATATCGATTGGATCTCATTGGATATCACTTGCGAAATATTATAAATACCTTAATTATATACTTTAATGCATCTTCTCATTGTCGTGTTATGTATTTTTCATTATTTACAGTATTCATTACGTAATATTACACCGGTATGGAAGATTGAGATTACTCATTGTTATGTACTATTTTTATAATACTTCGGCATGAAAATAGTGCTAAAAAGTATAAATACGACTTACAACCTATTAACTGGAATAGTATTCGATCGTTAATAAAGAAAAAGACACAAACATATATATATATATATATATACACTTTTGGCCACCGTAAATGCAACACCAAGAAAGACAAGAGATAGACAACAAAATTTATTTTGTAGATAACATGTTGACCAAGTATCAAATGATTAAATTTATAGACTTCTGTGAAGTGTGATTAATGCCAGAAGCAGTAGCCAGAGTAGCCGGCATTGATTCAAAGAGACTTTGGATGTGTTCTTGGGGTACAGCAGACCAAGCAGCTTCCACACGTTGTAAAAGATGAACTTGTGTGGCAGCTGGGGGTGTAATCTGGGTCAATCGAGCAACCATGGACCACATGTTTTCTATCGGCGAAAGATCCGGAGAGCGAGCCGGCCAGGGAAGCAATTCAATCTGGTTATTGACGAAAAACCTTTGGACAATGCGTGCCACGTGGGGTCACGCATTAACCTGTTGAAATATGGCTGTGGCCAAACCCTGAAGGTAAGGAAGGACAACTGGCTTCAACACCTCGGAGATGTAGCGCTGGCTGTTAAAAATACCGACAATGCGTACTAGAGGAGTGCGAGAGTGATATCCAATACCACCCTATACCATAATACCCGGTGCAGGACCAGTGGGCTGGTGCATAATGCAGCTGTTCAGCATCCTCTCTCCACGGTGTCTCCAGACTCGAATCCGACCATCGTAGTGTTGCAGACAGATGTGTGACTCGTCCTTAAAGACAACTTCATTCCATTCTGCCACACATATCCTTCTTTCATCGCACCATTGGCGGCGGAGATGTCTGTGGTTCTGCGTCAAGGACCAAGCAATGGGCGTCTTGTGGACAGACCACTCTGCTGTAAACGGCGTCGAATGGTACGCGCAAACACTGAATGATGCGTTACAGACTCAATGTGCTGTGCTATGGTTCGTGATGTGACTAAAAGATCCGTCACTGCCATGCGCACAATTTGCCTATCCTCACGTGAAGTGTTGCTCTGAGGTGGATGCGATCGACGACGTCGGTCTGTTGTACTCTCCTGCATCCAACGGTCACATATCCGCATTACAGTTGTTTGGTTTCGTCCAACATTGCTACCGATTTCCCTGAAAGATAATCCACAATCTCGGTAGGTCACTATCCTTCCTCTGTCGAACTCGGATACTTGATCAAAAGCTGATCGCTGTTTTCTACGAGACATAACTGACCGTTTTTTGAAAAAACTACAAGAAAAACACAATTGCTGAACTTGAAATCGTCGAAATCTCCAAACCTTAAATAGCGCTATGAGGTGGCTCCACAGGCGTGCGTGATGTGTGTCTGCACTGAAATTCTAATCATTTGCATAGCTCACCTCTGCTAATGCATGTTGTAAATTTCATGTTATTTGCATGCTTCCTTCAGGGTGTGGCATTTACGGTAGACAGCAGTGTGTATATATATATAAATAAACCATACTATATATATACACAGATAGCTATAGAACCTAACTATTCATATAGGTATATATATCTATATATATATATATAGGATGTTGGTTTTTAGGTAAGTTGCCTTTTTCTTATAATGGATTTAGAACTTATATCCATTATTTTCAATAAATTTTTACTCAGCATTATAAACAGAAAAGGGGAGGACTGCTCGCCCCAAAACTGGTTAACCTCCCCTTTTTAATGCAAAGTTAAAAGTTGTCCTCAGTCAGCAATGCTTGTACTGCATAACATTCATATTTTTAAGTTTCTCATACCTGTTTGATTCCTTCATTTTTAATGTTTAAGTAATTTTTATCTCTCTAGTACAGATTACTAAAAACTATATATATAACACACACACACACAGACACATATATATATATATATATATATATATATATATATATATATATATATAAGTGTGTGTGTACATAATCAGCCTATAAAATATTTGTAGGGATCCATACATTGCATGACAGAGAACACAAAATGTAAAAGGAATTATTTTCTTTTCAAAATCTAGGATACTGATTTATTGTTTCCATGAAAATATTTGAGCAAATTTTTAGTCATGAAAAAGGATCAACTGAAATTCCTCTTTTGATATTTGAATTTAAAAAATAAATCTGTGAAAATATTTTGAAATTCGAGATGTTTTCTACCATGAACAACTCTCAGCATGGAAAAAGAAATAAAATTTGTAGACTAAAATTGTTTGGGAAAGAAAAGAATATTCGAAATTTTGGAAACACTTTCAACTATTCAACATATTTTTGATAAAATTCCCTCGCTGAAACATTCTAAACACCAACGTATGGTAAGATTTCCAATCTATATTCACAGATCAACAACTTATGTATCTATACATGCTTTGTTCTTTTTTTCCTGTTGCATTGTATATATTCTGTAAAACAGTTTTGCTTATTTATTGCGAAGAATATGTGAGTTACGTATTCATTTTTCAGAAAGTAGCAATAAAGCACAGAGGGTTAAAAACATATTTTGATAAATGGAATGTATATCGAAAGATTTTAAAAATGATCTATAGTAGAAAAACACTATTTGAAAAAAGAACGTCATATTTCCATCATAATATTAAAAACCTACATAAAAAAAATTCTTCAAGTGCTTAGTATTTTGCAATGTGGTTTTGTAAGTGTTTCATGACTTCTCGAAATAATTCACATCTTCATAACAGTGAATTTTCTAGACTTATTTGCAAAACTCTTAACCAGCGTTTCTCAAACTGTGAGAAGCCCTCCTAATGGGTCGTGATAACCCTATGGGGGGGGGATGCGAGCATATCGGAAAGTTGAAAATAAAAGATTTAAATTAGTTAGCAATTAACTGAAAGGAAGCAAAACAACATGCATTCTTACATAATAAAAAATAAATACATATTCCCAATATAAGTCACTTATAAATGTATCAGTTAGGCAACAAGTATTTTATAATTAATTTATTAATACTGAATTAAAAACAGGTTTAGTAATTACTAGTGACTTCCATTGGCTTTTCATATACAAAAAATTTAATGCTTATCTTGATAATTTGTGCAGAGTTTATAATTAAAGTCTCGCAGCGTAGCATTAACGTCGAAGCTCACTATTATTGCATTCAATATGTAGTTTGTTGTATGAGGGGGCGCGATGAAAATTATGCCTGAAAATTGGCTCGTGAATATTGAAAGCTTGAGAAGCTGTGCTCTAAGCTCGTAGTTATAAAAAAATATTTTGAAATGTCAAATTAAAATTTGCATTCAAAATAAATTTAAGTCATAATTTCACTCATTTTAATTGCTTTTTATTTAAGTAAGTAAAAATTAGTTTTCTTAAAATTTGTGAAAGTTAATCACTTATATTATTTACATAAATAGAACGGCATTTAAATTAAATAAATTAATTAATGACTCATGTTTCGTGCTATTATATTGATATGGTGTGGTATGACTTTTCATACATTAACATATGATTTCAATATGTAACTAAAATGTTTAATTTTGCAAATATATTGTTTAAGTTAAAAAAAAAACAAGAGGCAATACAAAAACAAAGCTCTTAGAAAATTTAAGGCTTTTTTTTTAAAAAAAAAAAGTGAAAAGGACATTTTTTGATAACTTTTATATTCAGTTATTTCTATACACTGATTCGTGACATAGGATTCAATTTAGATATATCTAATTTTGACTGATTTTTAATATCGTGTGTGAAACTAAAAGGCAATAAATATATAAACTATTTTTATTTGGTTTTATTTAAGCCAAGAAATATTTTGAATTTTACATATTCTGCAAAAAGTAAAAAACTTCGATGTAAAATACTTCTGAAATTACGAGTGAGTTATATGAAGTATCAGATTCTCCTTTTTTGACGCTATTGTTCTAAATCCATTGCCTTGTGATTAGGTTTAAATTTAACATACCAGTGTATTGTTATATACCGAAATTGTTAAATATTTAGATTTCTAATGTCTTGAAACCCTTAAATCCAAAATTGCATGCAGAAATTCATTTCATAGTTCAAGAAATATCAAAGGTCAAATCTTACGATAGGAAAGAGGAGAGTTTAAAGGTCGTATACTAGAGTATAAATGAAATTTATTTATCCAGTCATCATAGAATGTTAAGAAAAGTTTAAATATTTTTGAATCATTTGCAAGTAAGAACCATATAGTGTAACAGTTTTGCCGGGAGTCCGTGAAACATGGTTAAATTCGGAGAAAGTTTAGAATATGCACTTTGTTATTCTCTACCAAAGAAAAAAATATAAAGGTATAAGATAATTTTTGTATAATAAGATAACACAATTATATAATAATTTTGTAAGATAAAGGAGGTAAGATAATTTTTGTATAATAAGATAAGATAATAAGATAAAAATTTTGTAAGATAAAGGAAGTAAGATAATTTTTGTAAATTAGTTAAATAATTATTCCATTAATACCACAATTTAGAATTTTTTAAGCCGTTAACATCGATATCAATTTTGCTTAACTGTTTTGAAAATTTGGGAAGTGATTAAACATAACTTTCTTATAACGATTTTTCACATAAATTCACATTTTCGCAGCAACAGATAATCGAAAAATTATGCTTACATAAGTGAGAAATCAAGCCTTATTTGCATAAAATCATACGTAAATAAGATATTTTAGTTTTACTGTAAATTTTAATATTTTTCTTGAAAATAAACGGAATTTGTACAGTATCCAAAGTTAATTAAGTTTTTTGGACCAAGAGGACTTCTTTGGATGATTATTTTTGTAGTCTAGACTGTTTCTGAGGTTCCGCAGCACCAGTAGCGCCAGTCTAGACAAATTTCAATGTGAATGCTACTTTTTGACTATGTACCCATATATGAACCAATGAGGTTAATGTCAATTTTTATATGGCTTAGCATGCATTTCCATTTTTTTTCCAAATGCTTTTTTTATATATATATTTTATAAATGTCTGGATTTTCTGGACACTCTTTCTGACTATATTTTTAAGGTCCTAAAAGAAGTTGGAAACTGTAACTTATGAATTCTTAATATCCATGTGTATTTGAGTTACTTTTGAAAAACAAACATGCTTAACGTGCAACCATTTTTTAAACCAAATAAAGGGTCTAGTCTAAAATTAAAACTTGGAAATGTAAACAAAATTTTTACAAGACAATTTAATATTTAGATTGTAATTTTTTATTTCTCTCTAAGAAAATACTATATTTTTCTTAGAACGCCACAATAGTCAATGTACATTTTACTTTGAACGTAAAGAAATAGATTTATGACGGTAAGAACAAAAAGGTTCAAACTAAGACTTTAAACAAGTTTTCCCTTTCCAGCGCGCGCCCCGCCCCTTATTTCAAGAAAGTATAAGGTTTGAAATCTTTACTTTATTTTATGTTTGATTTCTAATACGCGTATTTTTAGAAGAAATATTTGTAAAATTCCAAAGCAAAATAAAAATATGAATATAATCTTGAAAAAGAAAACAAAA
Source organism: Trichonephila inaurata madagascariensis (assembly GCA_019973955.1). Lineage (NCBI taxonomy): Eukaryota > Metazoa > Arthropoda > Arachnida > Araneae > Nephilidae > Trichonephila > Trichonephila inaurata. The sequence goes on from BMAV01016884.1 coordinate 347,221, forward strand.
ATTCACATTCACATAAATTTGTAGAAATAACTCAATTATACAATGATTTACATCGAAAATGTGGAAATAAACTTGAATGAGATTATATATATATATATATATATATATATATTTAGTTAACGTCAACTATAAAACAGCCCAATTTACAGCAAACCAAAATGTTAAGTAAACGATTTTTAAAATCTATAAAATTGCAAGGCAAAATTGAGTGAAGTGGGATTGAAAAGATTGCAAAATAGGGAAATAAAAAAATCCCCGAAGCAGAATTATTTTATATATGTTTTCTTTTCAATAGTATTTCATTTGTATGAAAGATTTTCAAAAAGTAATATTAATATCTATTGGTAATTTTTCTACCTGGATTATTTCGAAGATTAAAAATAAATAAAATAATGTATTTGCACTATATGTAGAAATACATTAAAAAAGTAAACACATAAAACTAATATTTAAGATAAATATAATGTTGTAGAAAAAAATATTGTTGATTGTAAAAGATCACAATATTGAGTGCAAAATACGAATGGAAAAAAAAGGACTTCCTTTAAAAACAAATTTATCTTAAAAATGATAGTGGATTTTATTTTTCAATTTCCATTTATTTCCGGGAAAAGATTTTTATTGGACTTTTTATGGGTATATTTTACATTTAAATTTAATATCAACTTTTTTCCATTTTAAATTTCTAGTTGATATTAAATTGAACATGGGATTTATTTTTATAGTAATTTTTCAATTGACGGAGTTTCAGTTCATTTCTCATTTTATTTGCTCAGTATAAACTGAGAAATTTGACTCTCTCTCAAAGAGAAAACAAGTCATGGAAGTATAACAAAATCATATAGCAAACAACTTTGGGTATTTTTTCAATTTCTACTATTAGTTCACACTTTCCCTGTATATTGTTACGAATTTTGTGTAAATAGTGCAAATAATTTGTATTTGAGTGTTTAATGCATTTATATTGTTCTATGTTATATTTATTTCATGTTAAAATTGTACCATTCACAAGCAATGCCGCCCCTTACGTTATAATGGCGATTCAATGAGAACTTGGCGAAATCTTGGCGGTAGAGCCAAGTTGGCATCATTTTTGGCGACCAAGTTAGCGGCCAATTTGATGACTTTGGCGACCATTTTGGCGTCATTGGTGACCATGTTGGCGAGTTCGGAACCCTCTGGAATCTTCTAGAAAGTAGTGGATCTCTCCACTAGTGTCACGTTCAATGACACGAGCAGTTATATTTCTGGGAAGTTTCTGTCGAGGGTATAAAATAAAGATGCTCGCCGGAATGGGGTGAAAGCGATTTCTTTTGAGTCCCCCCGGACTCCAGTTTCCAGTCCAGTCCACAAGCGGTCTACAAGCGGAACGGGATAAGATTGTTTTGACTAGCGATTAGCTCGGCTGTGCTTGTGAATAATCTTTACTTACGTGTATATTTAAACACTGATTATTGTGTTTGATTGCTGTTGAAGGTGTGAAGACCTTCGGATATTTACTCTGTGAATATTGCTGCTGAATCCTGTATTTATAGGATTGGATTTTTAATAACAAATTCGTATCACTCTTAAAGAACTGTTTATTTTCTTTGTGACTGTTTTGCATAAAATCCTCGAACTCTCGGATCTACTTAACAATATATTTATTTATATATATATATATATCTTGTTCAAATTTTCAATCATTAATAAAATACTTTTTATTCAGCCACTCAAGTTCAAATACATGTTTTTGAACTTGTAGTGGATGACACTTGATGTTAATACAGTTTTTTTCAAATATCAATTTAATAATTAAATATAATTAATGAATAAATAGTAACAAACAAAAATAATAGTCCAACACCATATATAAAAAGGAAAAATGCTCGTTGAGCCCCTGTAGCGCAATGAACTTCTAGTCGTGAGTTTGAATCCCATCTGGGATGGCTTAATTTCTGAGAATGTGATTGCTTTTTATTATACTGTTTTATTAGAATAATTGAATTTAATTAATGAATAAGCAGTAAAAACAAAATAAAAAAAAAGTCTAACACGATATATAGAAAGGAAAAAGAAAATTGCAAGGAAAATCGCTTTCTATTTTGCCACTTAATATTGTGATTCTGTCATATGTATATACATATTGATATTAATTGTAATTATATAATAAAAAGTAACTAAAATAAAATTTTTATTTGTTGACCTAAGTAGGAATTGACTTTAAAAAACTTTTTTTTATAATACTTGTTAAAATAACATTATGTATACTGTTTCAACTGAATAGTTTTGTATGATTAAATAATTACGGACGAGGAATATGTTATTATGCCTAAAAGGCTTTCCAGATCGCCCTCACATGGTCCTTATTCTGTTTCTTTAAACACAAACTAAATTGTTTTAATGGATTTTGTTACTTTACCCTTAAAAGTGTTGACAATTATCTATATTCCAGTTATACTTAATTTTATTCAAAAACCTGGGTGTGATCATATGTACGTTGATAACCATAGACAATAAATCATGTGTGAAAGAAAAAAAAATTGATATTACTCTTTTGGTGGGTAAGTAATTTATTTATTTATTTTAAAATTTGAATGTGGTAGAGGGGATAAAGTTTAGTATGTTATTTGGAGTGATATTTTCAATTTCCGAGTTCCCTATAAAGGAGTTGTACATGTTTTGTACACGTGTCAATAGCTCTTACGATTCAATTTAAATGCGAAATAACGAAACTACCATTTTTCAAAAGCGAATTCTTTATTCGAACGAACAACACACACAGAAAAAATACACGAAAGGAGGATTGTTCCATTTCCCCCTGCTAGAGGGCTTGGTGACCAGGGATGACGTAATGAGTACGTAACAGGAGTTATTTATCTAAATTTAAAAAAAAAATTATTTCTCATCTGTTGTGAAGTAAACTAACAATGTTTGATCTTGCATTTGAAAATTTTATTGGATATACGTCAGATTTGGGGGAAATACTGTATGTTGTCAAAAGTCTACATACAAATTTTTTTCAAAATATGTACTCATTATCATTACCCAGATTTTTTAATTTATTTTTACTGCACCTATGACAACATTCCTATAAACGATTTTTTTAAAATTCAACGCAAAAAAAATCATACATTTAAAGGTTAATTTACTTTGGATAGACTCCAGTTTTGAAAACATTTTTCAAAATTCTACACCATTTTAGAAGCTCTTACAAGATGACATGGTCTAATGAACAGTATAATCGTATTTTACAGCTTCAACCCCGACATATTTTTTCTGCCCACTTGTTTAAAATGGATTTAAGCAGTTGGAGAGAAAGCATATATATTTGCAGAACTGTTTCTTTGAAAAGAAAACGTATCTTGACTCGTAAAACGCGATTTGTTTCGAATGATTGACTTTTTCGACACTTTTGCTTTTTGAAAAAAATATTTCTGCTGCTTTGTTTCTTTTTTGACGAAACTTCTCACAGTGATATTCAATCTTTCAATGCATTTAAACATAAAAATGTTTCTAGCGAAGAACGCAAATTCAGAAAATATGAAAGAAACGTGTTTGCTAAAAGTGGTGGGAAAACAAAAAAACACAGCTGCACATTTTCTTATTATTCTCACTTTGGTTTAATTAAAGACCTTCGTTTCGTTACAAGTATCATAAAAAGTATTTTTCGACAAGCATAGTATTAGTTTATTTCTGAATTCAAGAAAAATACTCTTTTTAAATATTGTACACAGCAAATTAATCACAAAGATGTGTTTGGGCAAGGATGTAATTTGATATTACTTCATTTCTATCTGAATTTGGAAGTTAAGTATATGTTACAAAGCAAATTATTTTTGTACTGTTATATACGTAAAATTTTAGCATAAGCGTATCAGTGCTAAAACTTTAATATTTAATGGTAGAAAAGATTTGTTATAAGGGATAGCACTTTTGGAAATTCTGATAATCAATTTTTCAAAAACATTTTTAAAAGTTAATACAGAACATTAAGAACGTTTTAAAGCAAACCTCATCAATATCCGACAATAATTAAGATCTCAGCAGCAGAAAAAAAATATCAAAAACAGATGTGTTCTTTAAGAAATGTAAATGTTAATGTACATGTGTAATGAAATTTTTCGTTAGTTTCTACTTAGATTTTCTTGATTGTTTATTTGTTTTATTAATATCGCACTTTGAAGAAATATGAGAGCTATTGGCAATGAACTTCGTCAACTTAAATCACTGTCAAGCAATGAGGACTACATATAACACATTTGACACTTTGCACCTTAAACTCTGTTCGGATTAGGATTATAACATTAAATTTTTTATGTAATATAAGACTATACAACGCTTATATCATTCAATAAATGATGGAGCGATGCTCTACATCAGGGGTGTCAAACTCGCGGCCCACTACGAGCATTTTTGTGGCCCGGCCAATACATTCCCACACAATAATACATAATAAAACAAAAACAAAAAATTCTCCCAAAATTGAAAAGATAGCATCAGAAAAGAGGTATCAAGTTTAAGATAAGAACATTATTTTTTTTTTGTACTTTTATTTCTGTTTATTATAATGTATTATTCGAAATAAACCTACGTTTTTATGAATGTTGATTTTTTTGCGGCCCGCCTAAAGTTAAAAGTTGTTTGCTTGGCCCGAGTTAGCTTTTGAGTTTGACACCTCAGCTCTACAACTTATGATGCTACTTTGCACTGTAATTACTCAAGTGCAAAGTCACAAGAAAATATATACTTTTCCCACAATAAATGTAGCATTATTATGCCTATTATTGTTATGATTTCAACTTAATCATCAGTAACAGAATTATTTTCACCCTAACCGTTAAAAACTAATAAAAATGCTTCATTTGTACAATTTGGAAGAACTGAACAATAGATATATATATGGATCTTTCAAAATAACAATCGATAACGGTGTAAAATATTAAACAACACTGATATTTAATAATAGAACAGCGAAAAGCTAATAGATTACATATTATGAAACGTCTTCATTTTAAATCAGAATATTTTCTTTCATTTCTGCTTTCCAGGCGGACAATGCGTGTAAAAAGTGAACACCAACTAAGCTTAAGTCTTCCTCAATAGAGGCGCGTAAGACTATAAGAGTGAAAAAAATATACAAGAACAGTTTATGGAAAAAGAAGGCTCAAAGTATGAAATGGGCTTATTTTAAGTGTAAAAATAACTAGTTTAATGGAAAAAAAATATTGAAATTTAATCTTTAAACTTGATTTTCTCAATTTCTGATTTTCACATTTACCCACAAAATTAAAAGAGCCCTTTTGGTTGCAAAGCCGTGATATTCTGTGTGCATATTGTACTTGTAGATTTCTATTGCGTATACTTCAATTTTTATGAATAGGATTAGTAGATTTCATTTTGCAACACACACATGAATGGAAAAAAATAGTAATTTCAAAATGTTTGAATTTGTTAATTTTAAAAAATACTTAAGTAAGTAAGAGATAAGCTTAAAATTTGAGTTATACAGAATACAGGCATTCCATAAGTATAGTTTTGTATATAATAATGTAGAATCTACCGTAAATCTTTCAAAAGTTATCATGTGGGTAACAGAAAGAAAGCTATTTAGTTTTTATTATTTGTGTATTCATATTTTATGCTATTTTAAAAAAAACAATAATTACATATCAAAAACTGTTCAGTTATTTTAAACTTCGTACTTTACTGCTCAAATTATAAGACTCATATTAAAAATAGCAAAATTTTTACTAGTTTATGAGGAATCGAAAATGTATGCAATTTCAAAACTCTGGAAGATACTTTTCTCCTTTAAGTGAAATTTTGAATTAGAAAAACAAAATAACTGTAATAAAGCTTTGGTTTTCTTTCTGAAAAAAAGTTGGAGCTGTCGGAATATTGGTTGTGTCCAAAACAACTAAAATACATTTACATATTGAGGCATTTTTACAGAATTTATTGAATTATGAGTTTTAAAAAAATCACTACAGCTGTTAGGGATATAATGTCCTTATGATAAAAGTTTATTTTTATTTATTTCTAGTGAAACAAAAAAAAATATGTCATTATTCCTTGAATTGTAATTTACATAAAAATCATCTAAATGATCGGAGGAATTGTTACAAGTATTAGACTTATCAATCAGTAAAAATATATTTTTGTAAGAAAAGTTTGTATATTCTTGCCAATTTCGTAAGAAAAAAAACAATTTTATTATTCCAGGATTACATTAACGTGCAATTATATTTGGCATTTTTCCCCTCTCGAAACGTTGAGTATGGTTATTCTTCATAATATAATTTTTGTAAACTTAGACAAGATACAATTGTAGCTATAATTAATTCATAGAATTCTAATGCTATTAAATATAGTCTCTCACTTATTGTTCTCCTATAAATCATTTATAACCATTTTTCATTCAGTAGAAAGTTAACTTTTATCTTTTAGAATCATGTACTTTATTTGTCTGAAGGTCAGATCATAGATAACTTTTCCAAGTCCTGAGTAAAGTCTGCAAAATTTCTATTGGACGTCGATGTCCTATATAATTTCAATTTTTCCCAAGTGACTTACCCAGACATGGTCGTCTATCAATTGTTGTATTGTTCCAAGATCTTAAATTATGTTTACTTTTAATTTATGATTCCCTTGTGTCCTTAACTCTACAATGTCATTCGAGGATTATTAATCAGTCCTTTGGAGTCTAATTAACTTGCTTTAGAATTGGAAGGTGTCACCTAGATTATATATATATATATATATGTAAGGTCTGCAAGGCATTACATTCATTATACAATAAATTAACAAATATGCTTGGGATATTTGTGTTTATGTTTAAAATTGTAACACATATTTAAATACACATACATATATACCTTTATATATTAAAGGTATTTGTATAAAGATGAAACACAAATTCTTAAACACAAAAATAAGAAAAAAATTATAATATAAAAATCAACTACACAATTCTAATTCAAAACATCAATAGTGAGCATTAGTAAAAATATTTAAATTTAATTAAAAAAGTTATATATTAACCATTTGCAACCTCGGGCATATGATTGAAAAGGGAGTTTGAACTAGCTTGTTGGTTAACTTTCCTCCAATGCAACGTTGTAGACTAAAATGGAAATATATCCAAATACGATAAAGTTTCAAAAATTTTAAAGTTAAAATTTCAAAAATGTATGAGTTAAAATTTTAAAATAGGGATAATGGTCATTGTAAGTTTTGAAAATTTCAAGACCAGAATATATTAAAATACAAAAATATCTAAAATACAATAAAATTTAAATCCCAAAAATTCATCAAGAATTTTCTTAAAAGCTAAAAAAAAGATCTTAAAATTAAAAAAAAAATAAATAAATAAAGTTACACAACACCAAGATCTATATTGAAAGCAATTATAAACATCCACGTATTTTGAAAAGACCTAAAATATTGCAAAATCTAAACATCCAAATTAAAACACCTCATAAAAAATCAATCTTTAGTTACTTGGCTGTAAAATGCTTGTGTTAATTTGAAAAATATTATAACTTAGATCTGTATAAATTGGCTTACACATTCACAATATGTGATTTATACATATATGTGTGTCCAAAAGTGTAATTAATCTATGAGAAAAATGAGCATAATTTTCTCAGTTAGACTACTAATATGCAGTTTTAGTGAACCTGCTATGTGGTGGATTTGAAAAATGTAAATCCCAATACATAAACACATGTTCTACTCTATTTATAGGCTTAAAAGACTTAATAGAAAATTATTTGTTTTATCGATTCAAATATTTTATAGAAATTTTCATGTTTCATATGTTTAAAAATACTAAATATCTAATGGTATCTGTATTTTTTTTAAATTAATAGAATAACCACTTTGTATGCAATTAATGAAAACTGTTCTAATGTTGATTATTTCAAAATGTTCTGTGTAGTTAAGTTACTATTTTTCTGTCAAAAATTTAAGATTCATTTTTAAAAATTGATAGATGTATATATATTCAAAAAAGAAAATACACAGGCTGTTTGAATTACGAGTAGTTTGTTTTTTTAAGCAGTGTTGTATGAAACATAAATTTTGCATTTTCAGATAATTGATGCGCAAAATATTTTATATATATATATATATATATATCTAAGCAAATATATTTAAACTTAAAAAAAAATTTTAAAAAACTTTTTCACACCCAGAGCACATAGTTGAGCATGTTGTTGATTCAATGCTATATTACTATCGTTGAATTTCGAAGACTTTTCGTTACAGCTATAGCCTGGAATAACCCAAGGAGAAAAATACATATAGATGAATATTTCACCTGCCAAAATTTAAATTAAAGAACGCTTTCAAACACTCTTTGTGAAAAACTTGATGAGTACAGCATGTAAACAATCATCATTTTAGACACTGGTGAATTATTCAAGAGTTTTCTAAAATTAAATAAACAAATACGGAAGCTATTTTTTTTTTTTAAAAAAAGTTTATCTCCGTTGAAGTACGTGTAGATGAATGCGAATTAGAAATTCTATTTTAGTAATCCTCCAGTATCCAATGTCGATTTTAATGTGAAAATGGCTTTACAAATTTAATTACTGCAATTTAAGTGAGTCAAAACATTTTTACTGCCTTTAAAGGCATTGTACACTGCTTAAAAACATTAGGGGAACATATGGATTTAACAAAATTGCGTAAATATTTCTTCTGATAACTAATGTAAAACAAAACATCCATAGTCGAAAGTGAAGCAGAAAACAGAAAAAGAAAATTTTACATGCAAATCAACGTTAATGACTTCAAAAATCGGAAAAAGGATATAAGTACAAGAATCGTGATTTCGAAAACGCTGTTGTTTTTCGTTGTCTTAGTAGTGAAATTCAACTTTTTGGATGTTGTTTTGAGAAAAGACAGAAAAATGTCACGACAATGTAATCTACCGGAATCCATGATTGACGTATTATCTGGAGACAGGAATCCAAGCAAATATGAAGAACTGTAGCGGACGCTATTGGAGTGGCACGAAGTGGCATTGCAAAACTGTGGAACCGATTCCATGAAACAGGACATGTTCGACATTGGCCAGAACAAGGTTGTTCACATACTACCACAAGAAATAATGGCCGCTAAATCTTGATAACAGTTCGTTGAGATATAATGGCAAATGCTACTCAGATTCAAAAACAGTTTCTTTTAAAAACAGGAAGAAGAGTCTCTCAAGACAAACAATCCAAAATATGTTTCATACAGGTAGTATATATGCTCAAAAGCAATGGTGAGTATTCCGTTGAATCAAAATACCGTGCAACGTGAAGAAAGTGGACTTCTAAACATCGAAGAAATTGAAATCAAGTGTGGTTTACAAATAAGTTCCGATTCAGTTTAAAGTGTGACACCAAACGTTTTTGGTTGTAGCAAGAAAGGGGCTCTCGAAATAACCCTATATTCAGTCTGGAAAAAAATCTTACTTTAGACCAGGCAGTTTGATGGTATGAACTGGAATCTGCATAGCTAGGCGTCCTGACCTGCAAATCATTCTGAACGGCAAACTGACAACTCAAAGGTATGCTGACGAGATCCTAGGACCACATGGCATGCCTTACGTTGCTGGCATAGGTGATTTGTGTCTTTATATGCAGAATAAAACAGGCCTCATACAGCTAGTTTTGTGGAAAACTTTCTTGAATCTGAAACAAGACAGCGTATGAAATGGATAGGATTCTCTCTTGATCTTGTTTGGGATACACTCGGATGGCACGTTGCTACAAGATCAAGGCCTCCTGTTGCTTGGAGATCGGACTTTACCAAGAGTGAAGCAGTATTCCCAAATGTATCACCGATAACAATGGATGAATACAAAACGGGTATGGGTCAGTCTTAGCAGTTCGGAGGGACCATACCATAATAAACATCATATATCATTTCCAAGCAGTCAGTTTTTTTTTATCATTTTCATCTAACCAAATTGTAGTAATCAATGCAATAAACTGGTAATAAATAAAAATAACAAAGACTGCAGAAAAACTAGATATTAAAATATTTCTTCAAGAAACTATTCTTAAATATTTACTTAATAAAAATTTCTGAGTAAAATAAATTTCTACATTAGAATCAAAGCTTATACAGAACTCGATTCATCTTTAGTTTATGCTGATGTATTATATTGGAAAAGTTCGGTGATTTCGCTGATTCAGTGGCTGTCATAGGTTTGAGACTATGACAATGACTTTGACAGTGATAGAGACTATGGTCTTCCGATGAGCTTCCTTGTAAAATAACGAGAATAGTAGCATGTTATATCTGGATTTCTGTGTATTCAGAGGTGCGGCGTGGAAGTTAAGAAAGTGAGTTTCTAGCGTAAGTGTCGTCCTTGATTTTGATCGCGGAATGAATCTAAGAAGTTCATCGCCATTATCCTATTGTGTAACTCCAGCTGACATAAAATGTGAAATAATTTTATTATTTAAACACTGATTTTAATTTCAAAAATAATTTTGTGAACTATTTCTATGCTGATAACAATAGGGTTATTATTATGAATCTATAAAAATTTAGGAATAGAGTTATTTAGGATTTTTAAGACAGGAGAGAAAGTTTTGCCGTTTCTAATGTAATAAAACTGAAATGATTTTAATTTTTTTCATTTTCAGAAATTTTAATTTTTCTTAAGGTATTTTTAAATAAGGTTTAAAAATTGCTCATCAACTAAATTATTTCACTTATTCTCTAATAGAGTTGATATTAAAATTGGAAAAAAATTAAACAAATGATTTTTATTCCCATTTTTGATTAATTTCATTTGCATGTTCCAATTTATTATGGTTTGTAGTTTTTAAGTTGTTATACATCTCTCAAAAGTCGTAGATTGTGTTTTAGTATTTATAATATTTAAACTTTAAGTTTAATTGTGATATATCATTGTATAATAATCAGAGATAGTATTTATGCTGATAAAATTTTACCTAATTTATTGTATTCAAATTCATATTCCAATTTTATGAAAACTAAATAATACTTACAGAATCAAATAAAAATAGTCGCCAAATGCTTCTCATATGAAGTTATAAAAATTATGAGGGAGTGGGCATGTTTCTGAAATTTTTGGTTGTCTAAGATAAAACACAAAAATATCGTAAGTGGTATTCAGACTCAGCATTCTAAGAAAAGAAGATTTCGAATAATTCACAACATAAAAAGAAATCTTCTGTGTGTTTTTCCTTTTACTGTTTAGTTGTCAAAATCTCAAGCATTTTTTAAAATAAATTTGAAATTTGAGTTCATGGAAGAAAAAAAAAATATTTTCATCCAACTGAAGAAGAAATCTTCTGCTAAATTTTTTGCAATTGCTTTGCAAGGCGTCTCGGTTGCAACCAGAAATATCGGAAACTGTTTTGGAAAAATTCATTGCACATTTTAGTCATTTCTTTTTATATGTCTTCAAAAAATAAAAACACTTCCCTATACATCTCCCACGACATACACACCGATTTTTATTTCTTTTCTTGAGTAGATCTAACCTTTACAACAACAACAAAAAGAATCAGAAGCAGAAAATCCGGATAAAAATTGCATCGAAAAGAAAATAAATTTCTGCTTCAGTGGTACAAAATGGTGCTAAATAAATGGTATACCCCATCAAATATTTCCTAACAGGAAAAAAACACGTCTGGAATCCACCCAGCATTAAAAGATAAAAAAAACACGGAAGACTAGATTTTATCATTGAATTAAAGACAGTTGATATCGAAAATACTGTTCTGACCTGTCGTTGAAAAATTCATCTTGCAAGAATAATGGGTACTCTATGATAAGTAATAAGAATGCACCACGCAATAACTAACCATATTTCATTCTTTTAAACAGGGCATCCAAACGTGAAATATATTTCTATCGATTCTCTTACTCCGCTGAATCTGTGGGGTGAAGCTTGTGAGAAGAGACCAGCAGGGATCTCGGATACTATTTATAGCAACGCTTGGACCTGAAGGGTCCAGGTTTATGGGGGGGGGGGGGTTTCTCAACACAAAAGCGCCGGGGGGCGGAGCTAATAACGTGACTTTTGCTGTAGTCACGTTACATGTTTCATTTTCTTCTGAAGCACTTCTAAGTCGTGAGAAAAAAAATGCGATGTCAGGAGGTAAAGATAGTAAGAAGAAAGGAGAGAATGTGATAAAGTTTCCCTTTTTAAAATTTTTTTTAAAAGGAGGGAATTTACTCTAATTAGCAGTAAATGGAAATCAGCACGTAGAAGAATGCCTCTGTTGCTGGCGTGCACTAATAAGGAGATGAGGTTCTTTGGGGATGGTAAAAGATCGGTATAAAAAATAATTAAATATTTGTTTTGTAAGATGGAGAGATCAACGTTCGAAAAACTTGAAAAATGTTACAATTTTTTTCTCTTAAGGTATCCAACTACCCTAAATACATGATTTTTTTTTAAAATTGGCAATTTTTTTTTATGATTTTATTTTATAGGCCATCTTATTAGCATTATAAAAATACAAAGTGTTTTTTATTTTCTATTCAATAGAATAAAAACTACAAGTGTTTTAATAACTTTACATAAGATGTTAAACTTTAAAATACGTTTTACTCGAAATGTGTTTTTTTTTTTCGAAAAACTCAAACGGGGAGAGCAATTGCTCAAAAAGTTTTTAAAATTATTTGCTGAAATTTTTTGCGTATGTTCTGTGTAACAGTAGAAATGTTTTAACCTTCAGATTTATCAATTACTGTTTTATTACAAAATTTACAGTTCTTTATGTGAATATAATCACTGTTTTTTTACGCAATTTTATATAATCACTAAGGTAAAGTGCTCTAGTTTTTGTAAAATATAAAATATCTCTTATCCTGAAGGTCATTTCAAAAATGAATAGCAAAGCAACACATCAAAATTGAAAATTTGTTCATAAATTTTCTGTACAGAATTCTGGTCGTTTATGTAATATTTTATAAATTTTTACCAATTTTTTCCCATTTTAGTAATAATAATTTCTTTTTCGCTTTTTAATTTTAGCCTTTTTTTCTTAAAATGTACTAAATAAATCTAAAAACCACAAAAAAAATCTCCATATCTCCATTTTTTTAAGAAAAGTTGGCGCAAGTAGTCGTATACCTTAAGAAGAAATAAACTTTTATTTAGAATTTGGTATTTTGTAAAATATATAAATTTAATTTGTTTATAATTAGTGCTCTTTATCTAATGAGTCCTTTAGGCTAAAAATATAGGTTTGAAAGACTTACTTTTTTCTTAATTTTGCATTTACTAGCCTTGATTGTAAAAGAATAAATCTTAGAGCACTGGTAGAAATTAGTACAAGGATAAACTCTCTTCAAATGATAACTATTGTATGACAATTAATCTTAAGTGCATAAAGACAAAACACCAAGTAAAAACTTTTCGTTTTTAACACCAAATGAAAGGTGGAATTTAGTAAGTTCCTTCAGTGAAGTATTGAGATTGTGTTTGGAAACTCTATACTTTATCAATTAGTAAAATCAATTTCATGATATATATATATATATATATATATATATATCTTTAAAGTGTATAATTCAGTTATTTCATAGAATAACTAAGCATCTCATGAAATAACTAGACGTCAGTTAAAGTATATAATAGATGAAACATTTCACACTTTACCTAGTTTTATTCTGTGAAATAACTAGTTATTCTAAGAAATAACTATTGATAGACCATTAAAGTGAAAAATAAATAATTTTAAAGTAATTTTATAAATTACTTGATCACAAGTAGCTAAAATCTCTGCAAAAACATTTTACCCTTATTCTGGATGATTCATTGATAAATAATAAGGGAAAGCAGAGGATAATAATTTATTATTGCTCATATAGCTAACATTAGTTAAACAGAAAGGAAAAACAAGAACATGCTGCAGAAATAGTTATATTTAAATATAAAAAAAATATTTGCACTGGGAAGGAAAACTGTAGCTTTATAAAAACACTGTGTAAACTTTTTCAAACAAAATTGCAAGAGAATATTAATTTAAATTTTATTTTTCATTATTTATTAGAGAAAGGATTGCTGTGATGACCCATTGAATTGGGGCTCAAAATTGACTAAAAGCAACTAGAACCATTTCAAAGAACTTTCGATAGAGTGACGTATTTCATACTTATATAACTTATTCATAACTTATATCCTCTCCATATTTTCGTTAAATAATTCAAATACAAACTGTACAAAAAGAACAAATGAAATCCTATTTAAAATTATCACGCAGATCTGAGAAACACATGTAAATTATAACATTTAGTTTACACCTTATGCTTTAAATATTAATCTTTAAAAAGCAGAAGTTTTATTTCCTTTAGGTCTTGAAGTTTAATATTTAATTTTCCAATTCGAAGGTAGTTTTGAAACGTTTGATGTAACTTATTAATTTTCAGTTGTGTTATTCTATCAGCAAGTAAATCAAATATTGAATACCTATGTAACTATGTAAATTATGTAATTTAATTAACTCTTATGTGAAAATTTAATTCAACTTTTCGTTTTCGATTCTCGAATGACTTGATATTTGTTATCATTAGAAAAATGATACTTGATTAGTTTAACATGTTTCAAAATATTTCTAAAGATCACAAAGAAAATATTACTTTTATGATTAAAACATCAAGCTCATTCATATTTACTTAATCAATTTAATTATTAAATGCGTAGTAAAGTTTGGAATTTTTTTTTTTTTTTTGCTACCCACTTATACAGAATTACTTCATGCAAATTAATTTGATAGTATTTTTTTTTTCAAAACTTTTATCGGGAAAAGATGTTTACTTGATAATTGATTGGTAGTCTACATATATTAAGATTCAGGAAACTTGTATTATTGAATCAAAGTAGAATGCGATAACTTTGCTCTCCAGATATTTTACTGGAACATATAATTTTTTTAATATTCATACAAAGCTATTTAGTAAAAATATTAAAATTGTATCAAAATTAAATAACATGAAAGTATGTAATTTGTATTAAATAATATTTTTAAAAAATATAGGATGTAACTTATTGAAAGGGGGGATTTGAAGTTAGGATAGCTTGACAAAAAAGAATTTGTAAAACAAGAAATATTTTAAAAAAAAATTAACGTCAATTCCTACTTTGTTAGAAAAAACTTTGTTTTTCCTACTTTGTTCCATCTGTTGCAGCTAATTGTACCTACGACGGAAATAACGCAGAATAAATTTAAAAATAAAAAATAAAATTTAACTAATATAAATTAATACTTGAAAAAACTGCATTAACATCAAGTGTCATCCACTACAAGTTTAAAAAATCTTATTTGAACTTGATTGAATAAATAGAAAGTATTTTATTAACGTGAGCGATTGAAAATTTGAACAAGATATATATATATAGAGAGAGATATAGAGAGAGTGTGATCTAATAGTAGGAATTGAATTAAAAAAAAGTTTGATGAAAAAGGTAAAATTATTGATTAAAGAAGTAAATTTTTATGTATAATTTATTTTCTCAATATCCCCATTCGCAATAACACACAACTGAAAAATATTGATTATACACCTCGAAATTCTTGATATTTCTTATGTTTGAAAACTATAATTTTATTATAATTATTTAATGTGCATTTATATCAGTCATATTTTTTTTCAAAACTTTTTTCGGAAAAAGTATGTATATTTAAATGAAAATGCATAGACATTATTTTCCAATAAAACATTTTCTTATTATATGATGAAATTACACTAAAAATGTATATGCATAGCTATATTTTAATGTCAAGACAAAGCTTCTGAGACAAAATTATTTTTGAAAATAATTTTTTGAAATACCAATTTATCAGATCATTTGGGATATGTATCAGTCAAAAGCTTAATCCTACTACAAACATCGGCTTAGGTCATAATATAATTTCCTTATCAAAACTTTCTTTTCTTCCTAAGGTATTCCACTCAGAGGTAAAAACCGTCGCAAAAAAAGTCTGGATACTAGTATCTCTACAAATCTTGGACTTTACTGATATTAACAATCTAGTGACATCCTTATGTTATGGGAAAGTTTTTCTGAAAATATATTTATCTACTTACATTCGTTCATTTGAAGGACTTATTCGTTCATTCGCGCGCGCGAGAGAGACTGATTCGTTTATTTGAAGGACTGACATGATAATGAAGTTGTATTTTCCTCAATTAAAAATATGAAAACAAAGTAAAATGTAAGTAAAATTATAAACATCAAATAACCTTCAAATTTTTAGATCTGTAAATGATTCATTTAAAAGAAAAGAATTTTTTAATAAGCATATATTTTTGTTCATTTTATATTAAATTATGTGAAATTTTGTCTAAAACATTTATAGCCCTTAAATTAATGAAAAAATGCATCTCAATGAAAAATGGATTTAAAATTTTTTAAACATAGGAGTAATGAATGAATTAAATGAAACGGACACATTTATAACATTCTTGTTACTCAAAAGAACTTTATATTGAAAGAAATAAGTGAATGATTACTTTAAAAAGTATCAATTTTTTTTTAAAAGCAAGATTCTTCAGAATAGAAATTTATCATTGATGATCATCAAATTGATTTCAGCAATATTTAAAAAAACTTCAACAAACAAAAAAAGGCTGAAACGATATAAACTTCAAATAAATAAATAATAAGATATTGATAGGAAAAATAGTAATTGAATATTTTAAATGATGATTTTTTGAATGATTTTTTTATTTTGACCAACTTGTATCAAGCTTTACGTTCCCATGCATTAAGAAATAAATGGCTTACGATATGTCCCTGAATATTTATAAATAACTTCAAAATATGTAAATTTTTGAAGTTACATCAAAAGATTGAAGCCTGTGTTTTTAGGCTTTTATGGGTATACTAAAATAAAACATATTTATTTATGGTAGAATGCATGTGTGTGCTTTTCTTATCAGATCTTTTATTTTTATGTTTAAAGCTAAAAAAATAAATTACATTATTTTTAATCAAATTTCCCTAAGAAATCATAAGAACATGAACTTTTCTTTAACCAATTTTAATATCTTAGACAAATCAAATTATTGAATGACCTTTTGAATTAAACTAATATTTATTACAAAGATCGAATGCATGAGAATTATGAATTTGAGAGCTTTAATCTAAATGCTTGTTTTATTCTGATAGCCCAACTACGCTTAAAGTACAATTCTTGAATTACATTATTACAAGAAATCCCATCTTTCATTTTTGTATTTTTTCTTTTTCCTAGGTAGATAAAGTAATGTAATGCTTTCTATATTTAAAAAAAAAATTGCATACTTTCATTCTACTACAATATTTGAAGTCTATATATCTCGCAAAATTCTATACTTGTAACAATGTGTGTGGGTGGGTGTGTAAAGTTAATGACTTAATTTAAGTGGATGTTGGATCTTCACAATGTCAAATTTTGGTCGAAAGGCCATTTTGATTTTTTATACTAATAATATTCCTTATAATTCATAGAGTAATTCTGTCAAAGAAGTTTGTCTTTTTGATTAATAATTGATGAATTATTTTTTTATTTTACTCAAATAAATGCTTAAAATGCACTTTTCTTAGTTTGTAAATTTTCCCTTTTCACTTTTACGTAAAATGCTCCTTGCGTTTCAAATTATGCCATATTTATTTGGAATTTTCACGACATATGAAGGATGATATAATTCACAAATTTGTGCATTAGTTTTCTAAGAAATTTAACGAATCGTATTTTGTGTTATTTTGAATACCTCGAATGCGGGATAATTGATTAAATATTTTATATAATATAGAAAATTTATCTTTTTTTCGTCAAATTTTATTCTGAATTTAAAACATACATGCACAGATATATTTTGTTGTAGTTCATCCGTGTATAAAACAAAAACTATGTACATATCTTAAAAACTAATGAGCAAGGAACATTTTTAAAAACAATTTTAAAAAATTTAATTTTTTTTCAAAAATTAGTTTAGAATGGTTTTTTTAAGAAAATATATTTTAATTATGAAATATAATAATCATTTACATTGACTCCATTTTTAGCTTATTCAGATAACAATTTAAGAAATTAGTTTTAATAGTCCACAGTCCCCTATAGTTTTTTTGGTATAGAGGGGATCCTTTTTTCGAAGGGTTGCAGTTATTGAGGGTATTTATTTTAAAACACACAGACACACACACACACAAAACAAATAGAAACTCACAATGCAAGAGATTAACACGCACAGCTTATATGACGTTCACAAAAGCAACCTTTTTCGGTTTCTGAAATATCGTCTGTTTATAATTTTGGTCAACCGGAAGCTTTAAAATCATACGATTTCCGGTAAAGACTTTTTTGATTGATACGGATACGCGGGTGATGCAAGAGATTGCACTATCTTGTTTAAAAAACATTGAAGTTTCAGTTTTTGGGAGATAAAGTCTACTTAATTCCCATTACGTCGGTAAACTAGAAATTAAATATCACGTGAAGTCTTAAAGGGCTCAAGACCATTATGGATTAAAGTCCCTCGAAAGAAAATTTAAGTGAATTATTACATAGATGCAGAAAAAAATTAAAAGTTTTTTTTTTATATAATAAGTACAAAAAAGTTCTCACTGCATTGTGTGTCTAAAATTTTTTTATTTTTTTTATTTCGGAATAAGAAATAATGTTGCGTTTGTATAACTCTTATATTTTCTAATTAACACTACTTAGATTCCATACAAGAGTATATTGTTTGTAAAATAAGAAATTGGAATAGTTTTGATGTATTAAAGTAAATTATTTTTGATATGAATTTACTTGATTATTTCTCGTCGGAAAAAAAATTAAAGAAGGCCGTTCACACTTTATGGAAATGATTTTGTAATTAATTTTCTCGTTTGCATTTAGAGATAAAACTTTTGCAACTTCAAAATAATCGTCTGCTAAGGTTTTCTTTTGAATGGAATGTAAAATAAAAGATTTATTTTAAAAATGGCTCCTAAAAATGATAGATGGCTCAAAGGTTACTTAATTACGCTTTCCAAGGAGAAATATTCGTATCAACAAATTAAAAAGTGGTGCAAGAATCTGATGTATATCATTTAAATCAAAGGTATTTATAATGTATTCAACTGAAAAAGAAAAAGCGTCTAGCAAAAAGTAAAAATGAAAACATGACCACGAAACTTCAGTCTAAGATTATTCGAATGCAGGTAACTATCAAGAAAGTGAAGACTCTGATACTAAAAGAAGATCCGCCGACTCAAAGATTAATTGTATCGTAGCTAGGATTGCCTTCCGGCACTATAATTAAAATAATTCATAAAGATTTAAAGTTAAAAAAGACTTTTAAACCTTAAGTTCATCCTCTTTTGCCAAAACATATTGCAGGAAAAAAAAATTGTTGAAAATTATGTGAAAAACACCTAGCTGCTGAAAAACGGAAATTTGGGATAAAACTCAATGACGCATGGGTATATTTAAATGACTGTAATAAAAGATCAATTTTCTTTTGTTCAACTGACGGGAATGACTGTACAAAATGACTTCGCCAGTGTACAGAAAGTTCCCAAAGGGATTCATGATAGCTGCAGGATTTTCTAACAACGGCAAATTAAAAATCAGAAAAGTCTCAAGTAAAGTCAAAATTAATTCCCTCTACTATCAGCAGAATATTTTAGAACCAATTTTTGAAGAAGAAATTCCTACTTTATATGGAAAGGGCATTGAAAAAGATGAGCTTCATATGGACAAAGCCTCTATTCACACGTCTAAGTCAACTGCCACATATTTAGCAAAGAAAGAATCAGAAACAGGAATAAAATGTATATCCCTTTTTATGAAATATATGTAAACGCTTTTGCAATGGACTTTTGTGCTTTCGGTTTATTAAAACGAGCCTTAGGAAAACGGCATTCAAGAATGCTGAACGGACTTTGGAAAATGATTCAAGAGGAATGGAGTAAAATTTGCATGTCAATACTAAGAAAAAGTTTATTTTCATAAAAAATTCAAGCTAGAGCTATTGTCAAAAATCATGGCTATCAGAAAGAAACAAATTTTCACAAAAAATATGGTATTTATTGATAAAAATTAATTGTCAAAATCGTTCCCATTAAGTACGAATGACCTTCTGTATTACATCTTTCAGCTTAAAGTAAAATTGCTTTAGTTTTGTTGCAAAAAATTTTCATGATTACTGAAATTTTAAAAATGCAAGAACCGTATATTAAAAACTAATCGTTCTCTTTCCTTCATATACGTACTACTTATAAAGGATGTTGCTTGAAAGTTAGAGAAAAAAATATTACAATAAAGGTCTTATATAAATTTTGTGTTTGAAAGTTCTATCTATTACTGCCTTCTACATATTGTTCTGAATCGTATTAATTCGTATCGTCTAATAATATAATTCGTATGCTGAATGAAGGCTTTTGGAGACGGACCTTGTAATTTACCGTAAGCCGAAACTAAGAGTGTGATATTCAACTGATACAGCGTTTCTCAAAGTACGAGGAGCGCCCAACTAAGGGGGCTTTATAACTCAACAAGGGGGCGTGAGCATATTGAAAAATCGAAAACAAAAGATTATTTAAAAACGTATTAATTTACTGAAAATAAACAAAATATATTCCGACATAATAAAAAATTAAATTAACATTTACACTGATATAATACACTTATAAATGTATCAGCACTGCACAGTGTATTTTATAATTAATTTAACAATGCCAAGTTAAGGACAAGTTTAATTATTACCAGGGCCCCCATGGGCTTGTCATATATATAAAATTATATTCAACAATTAAGACTTATCTTGATAATTTTTATACGGTTTATAATTAATCCCTTGACTTCAGATAAAAAGTTACGCGATTCACCCTCCAATACCACCGTTTTCCACGTAGGTGCGCGTATGGGATGTATTGGGGGGGGGGGGGGGGGAAGGAATAAATAAGTACAAGGAATAGTAATTAATAAGGAATAAATAAGTGTCTGAGATAAATAAAACCTTCACAAACACTATCAAGGTTCTTTTATTGCATTCGAAAGCGTTCGGAATAATTTTATGAATAGCAGTGAGCAGAGAAGATCGTACTTCGGAAAGAAGTATATATACACTCATGGCATTTAAAGCTTTGGCTAAGTGGGACGTTTATATACGCCGGTGGTACTTAAGAAAAATTCGAATTGTAGCTCTAGTGCCAAAGTATAGTATTATTGAATTCAATACAATATTATTTATATGGAGGGAGGGGACAGCGATGAAAATTATGGTTGAATATTGGGGCGCAAATATTGAGAGTTTAAAAAGCACTAACTAATATGTTTTCCCTATCAAGTGGTGGTTTTTCAAAATTAGTAAAAACATGTGACTACAATCCCTTATGTAACTATAAAATACCATTAATTAAGACTGCTATAAATAACATTTTGAAAATTAGAAATGAAATGAAACTTAACTTACGTATTTAATTTCGTTATATTTACAAGGATAAGATCCATTCAAGATCTGTTTTTAATCAATACTCTACCTTTTTTTGCAATCAACCATATTGCAAGTAATGCGTCTTTCAAGGAACATCTGTGTTTTTGAATTTATTATTATCCATCAAAACAATAACTATTCGACTACACACAAAATTACATTGCGTTGTCGAAAGTTTTATAATGAAATCATCCTTCATCTATTGTAAACATATTTATAAACGCTTGTAATATTATTCTTATCTTTCTGTATTCAGTACATTCTAAACATTTTTATTCGGTCCGAAATGTATCTTTCAATAATGTTTCAGATTATTTTTAAATCGTTTGACAAGCTGAATCAGAAACATCATTCGTTAAAACGAAAGGGGAAAAAACTAACTTGAGAACGATAGTAGGTCGATTGCCCGCCAACGCTGTCTGAGTGTTTTCCGCTAGTGTCACATCCCCTCTTCAATTTACATATATAATGTTTAGGGAAGAAACTTGACGAAACTGGAAAAGACTTAATGTCATTGATTTTGCATACAAACCACACTCTCGCATCGCTAAATCAATATCCTTTAGTCTTTCTGTGGTAGAAATGCGTGTATAATATGAAAAGGCTTTCAAAGACAGCTGGAAATAGTGACAGTTGCTTGTTGAGGCAAATATGATGTACGGGTGGTATTGATGTATAATTCTAAAATGTGTAACTCGATTTCCGTATTATTTGCTGAACTTCACCTATGAAATTGGGGAATTTGAAGACGTGTTTTGCAAATCAAATTCTTTCTGAGCTTGGTTATAGATATGATTTCAAATAGATAATTATTACATGTATACACACACACACACACACATATATATATATATATATATAATATAGATTGATATATTATGACTAAATGTTCTTATTTTAAAAATCTATGCATAGAATTGGAAGAAAGTGAAATATTAATAATAAATTTTTTATGTAAATTTCACAAAATGCACTTTGATATAAAAATCTATTATATATTTCTTAAAACTTAGAAATCTATTGTATATTTTTGTAAATTCAACGCTGCAATGTAATGTTCTTTGTGTTTATCTTAAAGATAAGATTTATGATGTTAAAAGAGATAAGATGTGATGTAAAAAGATAAGATAAGATGATAATGTATAATGTAAAAAAACACTGAAAACATCAAGAAGTGAGGAAATCCTGGAGATTAGGATCCACACACATTGAAAGAAATTTAGGAAACACTCAAAGAAAGTATGAGTCTTACGAATTATTGAACACAGATGTTTAAAATTATCAGTTGAAAGTAATTTCCCATCCTAATAATAAGTTTAAAAGCTAAAAAGAAACCTATTTTAGTACCGAGAAACATTCGTTATTTCTTACTAAAAGAAAAACAAAACTGGCGATTGGTTAATTTAGAAGTAAACTTTTTTTAAATTAATAAATTATTTTTAAATAATCTTGTTTTATTGTTACACTATTCATTAACAAAAATTACCTGCGTGCTTCTGAACCATCTTGTAAACTTCTGCGGGCTAAGTTGAATTGTAGGTGTTACAAATTTTCAATAGACGTGGCTGGTACAGATCTACATCTGAGGATACCGAATCATGTTTTGATTTCACAGCAATCCATTGTATTCAATAGTTGATGCAGCTGCTTGAGCAATCTAACTGGGCCTCACTTTCATCATTTAAGTGTCTTTAATATTGTAGTGTGAGGTTTTAATTTAGGTGCCTTTCTCGAGTGGAACGAGATTAAATATTTGTTTCTAGCTGTTCATTACGTATTCTCTTGCATGACGTTAATTCCAATAGTTCCAAATATGTGTGGCGTAAAAAAAAAATAACTGAACTTACTGAAAGCGTTTGCTCTCATTGTATGTAATACAATTTTCACTAGAATTTCTTAAATAAATCGGAAATTATATAACCCGCCTAAGAAAACTTTCAGCTGCAAAAATTGTTTCGCATTAAATCAGAGTATAAAAATGAATTTTTTTTATTTTAGTTTTTTTTTTATATAAAAAGATCATCAGAAGTAGTTAATATATTTAAAAAATACTTCTTTTATAGTTCTTTTAAAAAACTCTTTTCTTAAAATAATTTGTTTGTTTATTTTAATAGTTATAAGAATATTTTAGTCTTTAAACCTTTATTAAAGAAACAAATGTTGCAAAAATCAAAATAAGATTCATAAAATTAAAAAGAAAAAGATTTGTTCACACACACACACACACAAATATACGCAAAACAAAAATCGAGTTTTTTTATTTTTTTATCCAAATGGAACATTCTGCTTGCTCAAATTTTACCAAAGAACTAAGTTCAAAAAAGTAATAGGTAATAAGACAAATTAAATAATGATATGTAGAGATAAAATTGACACAATTTAAGATAGGAAAATAAAATTTGACAAAACCATTTACAGATATTAGTGTCATTTCAGAATAGAGATTTCCTCATAGATAAATCAGAAAATATAAGAGATTGCATATATCCCATAGAACAAAATTGAATACTGTGAGCAAAAAAATAAAAAAAAAAAATAAAAAATAAATATATGTGTATAATTTAAAAAATTGAACGAATTACTGCTTTTTGTTAAAGTATATTTCAATTTTGGCTTATTTATTTATTTTGTATTGAGAAATGATGTGTAATAATAACTATAATGTTTTTAATTTTGATTTTTTTTTATTTTTTTAAAAAAAATTGCATTGTTTAATTGACCGAGTAATTTATATAAAAACAGGTTTTAGCGAAACTTATTTCAACAAGAGCATTTGGTTGGAGGGTTAAAAACTCATTCGTATTTTCTTTAATTTCTCGCGCACACATATCCTTTGGTTCTAAAAAGCTTTTCTTTGTAATAAAAACTAAAGGTAAAACTGCAGAATTCTAAAAAAAAAAATAAAATTACTTTCTTATATATTCTCATTTCACTTTCATTTTCAATTTCAAAGAACAGAAAAACCAATTATGATGTGTGCTCGCTTAAATATCTTCTAAATTATGAAAAAAAAGTTCCATTTACTTAAGGATTATTCAAAACTAAATGCTGTTTTAAAAAGTATTTAAAAGATTTTACAATATTTAAATTTGGAGAATAAAATATTTTATTTCTTTTTCCGTGAAAATGAAAGACCTATTTTTTAATTGAATAGTCAGTTATTAAAGTAATAAAGTAAAGCAAAACGAAAATTTAAAAAAAATACGAAGTCCATGCCCATGATATATATATAGAGAGAGAGAGAGACACACACAAAATTCGCTACTAAAGAGAGTTTAACAATCAATAATCATCTCAAAACCGAACAAAAATCTAAATTGCATGGTAACTAGGCATAAGATTTTAGAAAGGAAACATTACATTTTAAAATTAATAGAATTTAAAATATAAATATATGGATGCTACAGTATTATAAACATTGCTGACTTAGGATAGCTCTTATATATAAAATAATTTATGTAAAGTGGGGTCGAACATGTTTTGTGGCCAGCCAACCTTCCCCCTTTTTATTAATAATACTGAGCAAAAGCTTATTGAAAATAATGGGTACAATATCTGTGAATCCATTACAAGAAAAAGGTAACTTAACTAAAAATTGCATTCAAAAATGCAGAGCCTTCGCTAAATCTGAGTACAATAAACAAGTTATTGCCAGATTCTGGACCCAAATGTAAATTCAAAGCATTGGAAGGGCTGAAATGTAGCACTTAACAAAAGTATGTAACGAATAGAAGTAAAAAATAAAAAAGTGTGTGTACATACTACCATTACTTAAGGGACACTAGGATTATATATGAATTAAAAAAATAATAATAATAAATAATTTTATCTAATATTAGAATATGGGGAGGCAACTAAATCTATCTAGAAAAAATGATAAATTTATAATAATAAACTATCAATATACTAAGGAATTTTAATCCTTACTACTTAGAATTTCTTTATTCAAATAACTATTAATAAAATTAATTGTGTATTTTTGAATTAAGCAATATTTAGTAACATTTTTATAGTTTTTTATTGTTTCCGATTTTTTTTAAACAAGAAATTTATTGCGTTGTATATAATTAATAGCAATATTTCTGAATATAGAAACATTTACATTACGTTCCCAATGAGGTACATTTATAAAATTGAATTCATATATATATATGACAAAGATTCTAATATTAAACTTATTTGACATTTATGTCCTATAATCTAATAGATAAACTCCCATTTTTATCAATTGTTTGAGGAAAAGCTATGTTCCCCCGGCAAAACATCATTCATCAGTAAAATGTGGATATTTGTCATGCAGCATTGAATACCACTGACGTTTTCAGTCTTTCTGGCAAGTAGCATGTATTTTGATATTGAAATTTATACTCTAAAATAATCCATACAGAGCATAAAGGAATAAGGACATCTCAGGAAATAACCCGTCCATGTACTTAAAGAGATTTCTGGAATATTTCCAGAAACACATCGAAGGAGGTAGTGCAAACACTAAGAAATAGAAAAATATAGTCAGGTAAGATGCATTTCCTTCCTTAAATTATTTCTGAGGCTTATCGTAAATGCGAAATAAAATCTACTGTTTTTTTGAACTATACACAGATATTTCTATGATTGCTTAAAAGAGAAAACTACAGATGGTCTAATGGTATTTTCAAAGCATTAATAATTCTTCATGAGGACTTTAAATGCATATAATACAGCGTTTTTCAAACTCTAGTAAGGGGTAGAGGGGTAGGGGGGCATGTATACTCTACGATGTGGGTGCAAGCATGTTGAAAAGACAAAAATCAATGATTATTATTAAAAAAAAATTTAATTTACTGAAAGTAAATAAACAAAATACATTCTGCCATAATAAAACATAAAATCCCCATTTGCACTGATATAATACACTTGTAAATTATCAGTATTGCACCAATGTATTTTATAATTAATTTAACAATACTAATTTAAGAACAAGTTTAATAATTACCATTGGGTAATTATTAACCCATGGGCTTTTCATATATAAAATGTTTCAAAAATTAAAATTTATCTTGATAATTTGTACGGCTTATAATAAATCCCTTAACTGCCGATTCAAAGTTACGTAATTCGCTCCCTAATCCCACCATTTTCCACGTATGGGCGAGTATGTGATGTATTGGGGGAGGGGGATGAAAAGGAATAAATAAGTAAAAACTTCTTTGAAATAAGTAAATCCTTCGTAAACACTGTCAAGGTCTATTTATTTCGTACCAAAACTTTTAGAATAACTTTATGGATAGCAGTGCACAGAAAAGGTTGTACTTCGGAAAGACGTATATATACGTTCGGGACAAATAATGCTTTGGCTAAGTGAGATGTTATATACGCCAGTCTCATTTAAGAGGTTAAAGACGTATTGTAGCTTTAGCGTCGAGTATAGTATTATATATTGAAATCAGTACATTGTTTTTTTTATGGAGAAGGAGGGGGCGATGAAAATTATAATTGAATATTGTTCCGCAATTGTTGAAAGTTTGAGAAGCACGGATATAATGTGCATTATGATAAATATTTCAAAAACTTCAAATACATAATACTAGTTCTTAAAAGTTGTATAGCATAATTTAAAAAAAAAATAAAAAAACATCGTGTATTTTTGTATAACTATATAAAAATATGCTAATTTTTATTTCACTTTTTTTATCTTACTTTTTTAAGTGCCTAATGATAGCATTGCTTATTTTCAGACATTTACTTCATTTTAATAGTTTAATTATTTCTGCTATGCCTACTTATGTTTTAAATTCATTAATAGCTCTTCATGGATTCATTAGACGTATTTAAAATGTACTTAAAATAAATTGCATAAGGTTGTCTTACAATCCCGAAGCAAGTAGCCATAATCAATGGGTAGAAGATTCATGTCTCGTACTTCCAAATACTGATGTGCAATGGTGCTGAAGCACGTTAAATACACCAAAGATCAAATTCTTCGCGTTGGCATGGCGCGGTTGTGGAGAATGGAGTGGCAATTCAGATATCATCTTAGTCACTTGAACGTGGCTCAAAACTACTTCGGCTGTATTGCCAGTATTGCTTCTAGGGTAAGATTTATGAACCAGGAAAGCAGTTCTGCATCATTAAAGCTTATTTATTTAAGTTTAAGAAATGTAACTGCGTTTATTCAATTCCTATAATTAGTTCACATTCTTCCTATATATATATATATATATCTTGTTCAAATTTTCAATCGTTAATAAAATAGTTTTTATTCATCCACTCGAGTTCTAATACATTTTTTAAAACTTGTAGTGGATGAGACTTGATGTTAATACATTTTTTCAAATATTAATTCATTAATTCTATTTAATTAATGAATAAATTGTAACAAACAAAAATAATAGTCCAACACCCTATATAGAAAGGAAAAAGGAAAATTGCAAGTAAAATCGCTTTCTATTTTGCCACTTAATATTGTGATTCTGTCATATGCATATAATACTTATATTATTTGTAATTATTTAATAAAAATAACTAAAATAAAAATTTTCTTTGTTGACCTAAGTAAGAATTGACTTAATTTTTTTTTTTTATATTACTTGTTTTTTAGTTGCAATGCATTTCCATTTATTAAAATAAAGGAAACTCATGCTATATATAATTTCTTTAAAAAAATATGTTGTACGTCACTACTCTCAGGATATACAATACATACACTGCTGTTTGTAAGAAAATGCAACACCATGAAGGAATCATTAGAATTATATGAACTTTCCAGCAAATATGAATTATAAGATGCTACGTAAAATAGTAAAATTTCAGAGTCACCGCGCATGTGTGGCGTGCGCAGAGCCCTCTGAACTGATGCCGAAAGCGTATGAATAGAGGGCTGTAGGGGAACGTTGAAGATATTTAATGATTATTTGTTAGTAATGAACGTTTAGTGAGACCTAAGTATGCCTCCATGACGAAATAAGAAGAAATTCCAACATTTTACGGAGTTTGAACGGGGGAGGATTATCGACCTCCGAGAAGGAGGATTTTCCTATTGCGGAATAGGAGTTCGTGTGCAGCGGAACAGTTCCACTGCGATGAGAGTTTGGAAGCAAGGGACTGACGAGCACCGAACAACTCGAAAAACTGGCAGTGGATGACGGAAGGTGACGTCAGCACGCGACGATCGACATCTGCTCCGAATGGCGGTGAATGACCGTACAGCTTCCTCCAGGCAGCACGTTGGTATACTGTTACAGGTGCACTAATGTCGGCTTCGTCAATTCGTCGATGTCTGCTGGACCATGGATTGCGTGCAAGGGTGCTTTTATACAGGATCCCCCTTACGGCAAATCGTTGAAGGCTGCGTCTGCAATGGGCTCATGAGCAAGTCAAGTTGATTGGCACCAAGTTGTCTTTTCAGATGAATCACGCTTCAATTTGTGGGTCCATGATCGCCGCATTCGTGTTAGACGCTATGCCAGTGAACGATGCCTTTCAGAGTGTGTTATCGAACGACATAGTGGCCTAATATCTGGAGTTATGGTTTGGGATGCGATTTTGTATTATGGACGATCCAATTTGCTACGAATTGAGGGTAATCTCAATAGCAACAGGTACGTCTGGGAAGTGCTACAGCCCGAAGTCATTCCCTTCCTTCAAGGCATCCCTGGAGCTATCTTTCATCAGGATAATGCACGCCCACATGTTGCAAAGATTGTTCGAGACTTCTGTTCAGCCCAACATATGCAACTTCTTCCTTGGCCTGCTTATTCGCTGGATATGTCACCTATTGAACACGTGTGGGATTTGGTTAGTCGGCGTCTCGCTCGTGATCCGTGTCCTGCTGCCTCAAAAGACAAACTTTTACTGCGCATACAAGCAATATGGAATTTTCTTCCACAAGCATACATTCAAAATCTGTTTGACTCCATGCCACGTTATATAGCAACACTTATTGCAGCGCGTTGTGGCTACACCATATGCTTATTTCGGACACTTAATTTTGTTTTTTTTGTTTTGAAAATTTCGTCATTTATTTGTACTAATACAAGTAATTTGTGCATTAAATTTCATTTAATTCTGATGATATCATCATGATGTTGCATTTTTTACAAGCAGCATTTTATTATTTCTGAATTAATGTTAATATAGACATTGATTATAGGACTATAATGGAGACTTCTTTTTGTATAATAATTTTGTAAAGACAGAGACGCCTGAGCTGGTACCTCCCTTTAGCTCCTTTCACATAAAACCATGCCCAAGAGCTTGGAATTAAGTTATATTTCATAAACAGCAGCAATCAATTTTATTTTACTCAACGGATCCTTAATGAAATCAGAACTCAAGCTGGATACTTGATTTGAGCATTGTGGATTACTTCTCTCACAGTTTCACCATGGGGCACTGATACGCAATAAACATTTGTTTTATAGCACTATTCTTTTAGGGACACGTAAGTCTTATTGATAAAGAAAGGACCTGGGAATTCATAAATCGCAGGCATAAAGCTTTTTCCGCCAATGATTTTTTTCTGATACACAATTTGTGGCTAATGGACGCGAAGTAAGCAACTGAGCCTTAAATTCTCATTCGGTGTGTAGTAAAATTTAGGAGAAAAATGAACTAGTTTAGTTATATATTAGTCGGTTGATTGGAGTTCTACATTGTAAAGTCATGTCATTTGTAAATTAAGTCTATTCCATTGCCAATTTCAATGTACAACTAACCGAACTATAGTTTTACTATAGTTATTGATTTCCTTTTAAAAAGAACGCACTATTTATTAACTTAGTATCAATGTCGGAAGAATTTCCTAAGATACTTACAAAGAAAATAACTTTATATATATATATATATATACAAAGATTCGATTTTATGTTGTGAATACATACAGAAAGTCACACATAAAATATAAAAAAAAGTAACTGAAGAGATGCTTTTTTATTTTAAAAAATTGGGATATGTTCCATAATTTTCTTAAACTGAATACAATCATAGCAATGAAAAAAGCTATAGTATTCTAAAAACTGTTCTTTCTTAATACTTTTGAATCTACCGTGAATGCTCTAAATTCTTAAGTTAAAACCAAAGTTTATAAAAACGATTCGCCTATATAAAAAAACTTGTTGATTTATGTGGGAAAAATATGTAAAAAGGAGCACATGCTGCATGGTAATGGTGATGTAAGCACGCCCGATGTAACATTTAAATTGAAGTCCATGTTTCATTTTCAGGTCAAAATGGCATGTAGCTAATTGCAGTGTATTGCATTTCTGAAATGTTTAACTATTATACCGATTGGTTTATAATTATCAGTACTTAAAAAAGGTTTCATTTAAGCGTATAATAACACTGAGAGCACACTTGCATGGAAAACAAGGTGATCTCATAACGTCGTTTGGATAATTTCTTTGAATTAAGGTAAAGTATGAAACAATTAAATGTCTGTCTGTACTTTCGCCAAAAGTGGAATTGTTCAAGCAGCATCAAATTCTATGCCAACCAAGATTGAGGTAAAGAAACAATGTGTGATCTATAAGCGTCCTCAGAAACTGACACATCTTTTAAAGGTCTACCTCTTACATTATTAGTGTATGATCCAAAGAAGCACCATATTTAATAACAACTCACAATAATGCAAGTATTGAGTTTTCCTGAAAAAATCTGCTTGGATGTTTTTTTTTTTTTTTTTTTATTTTTTAATCGTTTGTTATATTTTTTTTTCTTATATCTTTGACTGCTTAAGTTGCTGTAGTTTAAATACTATATTCGGTGATGAGGCAGTACTTAATATAAACTGTCTACACTTGGCACAATTTGACAAAAATTATTTTTCAGAGTTATTTTGAAGTTGCATGGTCTTGAGCTTTTACTGCTCCGGAAATTTTCCCTCTTGCAATTTTCTAGTGTACAATTTTTAGCTTAGCATACCAAGATGTGTCAAAATAGAAAGGTTTACCTTATTTACGAATACTTCATCGAAATCGTAGTACTTTTCAGCATGACAATGCTGCTATTCATCACAGAGGTTAGCCACTAACTAATTTGATTTACTGGACTGTACAGCCTGTTCCCTAGACAACAATTCCATGAAAAGTGTTTGGGGACTTCTAGTTCGTGATATATAAGGAAATAACTCTAAGTATTCTTCTGCTGAACAGAAGGAAGCTGTTGTACACGCATGGATCAATTTAGGTAAATTGGTTCTCGAAAGTCTTGCTAACATTATAAAAACTAAAGTTTTTAGTATTATCCATAAAAATGACGGTTCACACAGTAAATTATGAACTTGGGAGGACCAATATTTAGGCGCAAGACAGGAGAACGCTTTTTTAAGTCTCATTTTTTGTTTATGTATCAGTTAGATTTGCTTTATTATTAAAAACTTAGTCATTGATTTACTTTTATAGTTTTTCAAAATCGACAAAAGTACTCAGCGCATATAGAAAAATTGTCTCTAACTAATTTTCGAATCAAATATAGTTGAATTAGTAAATATGTGCAGAGGTATATACGTATATTTATTATTGTTTTTGATCTTATAGAAAAAAATCTAATATCAATTACACAGATAGTAAAAAATAAAATGCTGTCATTTTTATAATGTAGCTTACGTGTCATGAATTTTCATATTAATTCAAAGAGCAGTTTACATGAGTGCTCTTAAAAATACCTTGTATAACTTGTCTAAAAAGTATATTAAAATTCCTTGCGTTTTTAATTTCCTGTTCCGTGCTTTTAATACTTTGCTTTCCTCCAAAATGGGTCTTTTTAAAACTATGTATCTTAATTCTTCTTCGTCAGCATGGTAGCATATTAGAAATTTCGCAAAAAATTACTGTTTATGCGTCGTTGCTTATTTTCAAAGATTCTGATTTATTATCTTATTTTTATGCATATTTTATTGGAGTTCCGACGAAAGTGAAATATGTTCATCATATAAGCAGCATAGTAGATGCTCTACTTACTAAACAATTGGTTTTTACTACAGTAAAACATTAAAAAGTGCTTTCAGAGAATAAAAATTTATTTATGTTAAACTACCCATTAAACGCTTTTAAATGTAGTTGGTTCAATGATCATTGCAATTCATTTTTTTATAAATTCTTTCTACATAGATTTTAAAATCTAAAAGTTTTAAAACTATATATTTTATAAAAATGACAAAACTATTACTAAAAAAAATGTTTATTTTGCTACGATGAACCACAACGAAAATTTTAAAACGTTCTTAAAGATATTCATTAAACACTTTTAATTAATAATGACATAAATAATTTCGGTTCAGTAACTAGTAATTCGCGTTTTCCTTAAAATTATTGAAAACTAAAGAACCCATGCAAAAAGTATGTTTCTTAGACCAAAAATGTTGGAAAATAAAACCGAATAAAAGTGTGCACTGTTAAATTAGAGATTGTTAAATTGTTTAAGGTATTATTGATTACATTTGGTAGTGAATAAAAACAACCTATTGCTGAAATATTTACAGTGTTAAAATGTTTCAAGTATATATTCAGTTGTATTCAAAATTCTTGCCTTCGTACTTTTCATGTATGCATTTATATATATATATTTAAATATATCTTTTGGAAAAATGAATAAATTGAAAAATTTTAAACACTAAACAATTTTTAAATAATTCAATAACTTAAAATATAATTTTACTTTCTGATGAGTCACCATATTTAAATTTCCTAAGTTGATCACATGAAATTATGCATAAAAGTATTATAAAATAGAAACGCAAACTATGGAGCATGAACAAACTCCATTTATATATTTACGGAGTATGAACAAAACACTACTTTTATGTAATGTGTATTTCTTGTGAATAATATTATAATTCTAAATGGGAAAGGGAGGAATATATTGGATGTTTACCAAAATTCCAACATTTCGAATATTCTTTTGTTTCTCATTATTCCTAAAGAAAACATTCCGTGATCTCAATATTATAATAAAGCATTTTATCCAAATTGTAAGAATTTTATATGAATTAATTCATTTGAATGAAGAAAAACTGGAGAGAGAGAAAGATTTTTTCATTAGTGCATTTTCAGTACGAATTACAATAAGAATATACTTTTTTCATTTGCCTTAACTTTTGTTTCTTCGAATTCTTTCTTTTTTAAAGTATGTTCAGAACTAAAAAAATGAACATTTAAACACATTTGGCGGAGAACCTAAGTTCACACGCTATGAAAAGGGTAACAGAAGGAAGAGACATATTGTAAAATCAACGACTATTATCTACGCCAGTACAGAATGGGAGGGAGTTAGCCTTAATTAAAAATAATAAATAATACAGTAAGAGGCCCTGCTTAACGCTGTTTCAATTTAACGCTCTTTTATTTTAATTGTGAGATTTCCCGAAATTGCACGCAGCATTAGGCTTCCCGATATCCGAAGCAGTTTATCTCCTGTGGTGTTATACGAACTTATTTTTATCGTTTCAAACATTTGTTGACGTTATTGTAAGTATAAATTTATGTAATATAACGATTGCTATATAGTGACAAATATTATGATTTTTAGTTTTTATCATGGGTGATAATAAAAAATACGAAAATAGAGCAACAAGAAAAAGCATTTTCACTTGAAACTAAAATGCAAGTGATTAGAAGATCAGATACTGGTGAACGTCAATCTCAAATTGGTGCTGTATTGAATTTGGCAACTTCAACAATAAGGACCATTCTTAAGAATAAAGAAAAAATACTGTCATCGGCAACTGCGACAAGCTCTGCAACTAGAATTACCCGTTCTAGAAATAATAAAATAGAGGAAATGGAAAAACGACTTTTTATATGGACTGACGACGAAATTCTACACAATATTCCAGCAAACCAAGACTTAGAATTTTATTTAATTTTTATATGTATATTCGTTTATTATATTTCTATATTTGTAAGGAATAAATTTTGGTTTTATTGTTATAAAAAACATAATTAATAAATTTAATGGTAAAATACCTGACCAATTTTCTACCTATCTTCCCCTAACCCCATTATTTACTTGATGAGATAACCTCGTTTAACGCTGTTTCATATTACGCTCTACTTTGATGGAACGTATACCCCGCGTTAAACGGGGTCTTACTGTACTTGTCTTAACTAGGTGAACTCATATAGACCCACTGAATTCCAGTATTTGTACAACGCCTAGTAACAGAAATAAGACTACAAGTCTTAGATATCCCGCAAAGTGTAGTTTCCTCAAACATAATTTAAACTAACATTATCTTCTAAGATTTGATTATCAGCATCCTCCCAAATTCGTTTCACTTTACTTTTAAAAGGTAGGAATCATTTGCATGCTTCACGCGGACTGAGGTTCTCAAAAATCAAACAATTCATGAAAAGGTTTTACCCCTTGAGAATAGTTGATTAGAAAACGCAAAGAGAATCCTTTACAGATTTCATAAGCCGTTATTCTAAGACAAAAATTCATTTACTTAGTAATAAAAGTGAGGCGCGAGTGTAAAGTAGTTGAATTTCACGAGATAATAGTTATTATTCTTAGATAACGTTATTATTTTTTTTTACTTAAAATATACTATTATTTGTCATCGAATGGGAGATGGGAAATTATAAATCATTTTCGGTAAAATTTAGTTACAAGACATCATCTCAATTGGTGTTGGATTAACCGGTCACTTAAATGTATATATATGAGTGAGTGAGTGAATATTAACGTCTCACTCACTCACGAGCCTCTCACACGAAGGCTATTGGCGACGGACCACGTAATTTTGAACCATGGTCAAGTGACGTGGAGGACACCTGAGCTGGCACCCCCTCTCCTAACTACCACAATGGGAGGACGTTTGAGCTCTCGACAGATTTAACGTGCATCGCTGCCCGACTGGCGGGTCTTTAGTGGTACTGAGCTCGAACTCGTGAGAAGGCCAGCCACGATTCGTTACCAATATATATATATATATATATATATGTGTATAATAATATATATATATATATGTGTAATATAAAAATAGATATATTCGCAAGCTTTAACCGAGAACTTGGATGATGCAAAATCAATGCAGTATTTCATCAGCTTTTCCCCTCCAGACACTAATCCTTCCCTATAGACTTGGTACCACCTCTGTCTAAGGGGACAGAACCAGTAGAATCCTAGAAAGCCCCATAAATCACCGGCTTTTGAGGAATTTCACGGTTCACTATCTCTTCCGATTTACCCCATATAAATATCGTTGTTCCCCTAAGTCGGGGTTCTTTTGCCTCTTTAAAAGTATTGTAACACGTTGTACCAGTGTTCTCCCTATAAAGGATAAACACACCTTTTATAAAGACTTTGAATTCCATAGCTGTCTTTACTGGGCCGTTAAAATGTGTCAATATATATATATATATATATATATATATATATATATATATATAAAGAAAGAGAGAGAGAGGGAATTATTTATATACTATAAAACATTTGTTTTTACTTCTACTTTTTGTTAACACTATTTAGTTCATACAACAGTTGTCTAATACTTGTAAGAATATAATTCTCTTCTTGAGAGAAGTGTATTTAATTATACTTTGTAATTCATATAATTTGGCTTAACCATCCATTTGTTGTCCAGCCAAGGAGAAGTCTTATAAGGATCGATTAACTGTGCACCAACTGGATTTCTATTAGGCTGCGCATTATGAGTTAATATGTTTATGCTTCACATAAGTTGAAAAATTGTTTTGTTTTATATAAATGTAACCAGCTTCAGTTTTATATTTTAATCTAGGAAATGGCAGATAACGTTATCAAAATGCCATCGCTAAATGAGACCTCGAAAAAGACAAAATACATATAAGCCTTCAAATTTTTTAAGGCTAGGTATTTATTCGTTTCATAATTAAATAAAAAGATCAATGTTATTTAGAAAATGATGATATGGAATTAGTAAAATTTAATTGTTATGTACAAAGTTTAAGAGTTATAAGGAGCATGAATTTTTACTCTACATTGTTATAAATTTTAATTTTGAAGTATAAAGCTATGAATTTTTTTTTAATATTTACACATAGCCGATGAAGATATTTTTGAATGTTCCATATTTGAGCTTTTTCAGCGATTTACTTCACTGGAAAATTTACTTAATTAAAGAAATTCAATTGCTTTATGAATAGCAATGTGAAGAAGAAGCAAAATGTTTGCTTTTATATAATGAGTTATTTTTTTCAAAATTAGAATGTCTTACAATAATATTTTAGTTTTTTTTAGAGATTTTCTATTTTATTGACAGTTTGACTTCTTGAGTATATATCGTAATTTTGAACCATGGTCAAGTGACGAGGACGACACTTGAACTGGCACCTCCATCTCCTAACAACAGCACCACACCAATGGGAGGACGTTTGAGCTCTCGACAGATTTAACGTGCATCGCTTCCCGACCGGCAGTTCTTTAGTGGTACTGAACTCGAACTCGTGACAAGAGGCCAGCCATGATCCGATACCTTGACCACTCGGCTACCGCTGCCATCAGACATTGTGAGATTGAGAAGAGAAGGATGCCAACTCACATATCTCAATTTGACATCTAAGCTTAGTTTAAAATTATGAAGTGAGAGCTATTTCAACGTAGAACTATAAAACAACGCAAGTACTAATGGCAAGGGACCTCGTGACAAGGACGACACAGGAGCTGGAACTCCCTCTCCAAACTATCAGGCCACGCCAACGGAAGGACTTTGAGTCCCAACAGAGTTATTGTGCATCAGCTTTTTCCACATGGCAGGTCTTCAGTGGCACCGAGATTCGAACCCATGACACGCCACCACGAATTCGTGACCATACCCCCATCACACAGCTGAAAAGACAGCTTTTTTGTGAATAGGTTGACCACGTTTCTATACACACGTGCTCCCTTAAAATACTGCGAGGTTTTGTCTTTGGTCATCGCCCCGGCAACCCTTGACACCGTGAGAAACTCCCTACACCTGCGACGAGCCGAATGTAACTCGAGGATAAAGAGGCCGACCGCTACCATTCCGGGACCCAAGAGAGGGCAGACTAAAAAAAGTCCATTGGAAAACTTCGAACAGAATAGATGTAATCTCCCTCACAAACAACTGAATTTGGACTCTAATGAACTAACCAATATTTTTAATAACTTCAATGTATATACTATAATTAATAGCTGTGACGTAAATAAACCAAATATTTAAATTAATAAATATCATGCTACCATTATTTTTCTCAAACGTCACACCATCAGGCTACTATGGCCATAAGAGTTCTGAAGTACCCTGTTAGCTGTCTTAATTATGTAAGTCAGCAAACAAACCAACATAGGTTTAATACGAGTTCATTATCAGGATTTTGATTTCTTAGATCTTCTGACAATCCTTAAGGTGTTGTTTTCACTCACACATACACTTGGGAATAGTTCAATATGGGATTCTGCTACTTCAACTAACCATTCAGTGAACTAATAACTGGACAAATTTTTAAAATATTTTTATGGTCACAATAAAGAATTCTTTAAGAAACAATAAGAGAAAGGAAGATGAAATGCTCCTGATTCACAGCGACTGCTATTAGCTTTTAGAAATTATCAGTTTTGTCTCTCTTCTTATTTATTTAACTACACGTTTCTTTTTTAGAGGCTCATAGTCCCTGAAAAAGCACGAAATAATAATAATAAAAAATTATTACAGTGTATTAGCTTCATTTTAGTTAGTATTCCTGGAAAAAAAATTTGAAAAATGTAACAACATTTTCTCCCTTCCGTCTAGTTTCATTACAGCATTTCAAGTTCTTGAACATTTTTTTTCGAACCTCCTCCACAAGGATTGTCTTCCTCCTAAATTAAATACCGCTTTGTCCCATGTCGCTGAAAGAAATTAATTTCGTTACTCAGATATTGTTTTTACGCTTGACTCTTATAGGAATTTTTGTTTCTTGAAGAACACTTTTCTTTGCTTAATTATGATTAAAATGCAAGCGTAGAAGGAAAAATGCTCTCAAGCTTCATATTTTATGTAACTTATGACATTTAATATATGAAGCTAGAATAATATCATATTATTGCCAGAATTTTCATTGCTATAGGTATAAAATTAAGAGTCAGAATTTAGTGGTTAAGAACAGGACACAGTTTATTTCGCTGTATACTTACAGCAGAATTTTAAATAAATATAAAAGAACATGTCAAGAATATATATATATATGTAATTAAGGGTAAAATGCTGTTCTTATTTGCTGCTAATGAAATTGATATATTTATAAGGCTAACAGTTAGTAAAAATTAAGTTTTCGGTACAGAATAATTCTAATTATGATAATTAGATGGTTTATTTGCTTTATTTATTACAGGTATCATATTTGAATTTTCTAGTTAATTTCTGCTCTAGAAAAAAATAAGTAAAATAATTCCCATTTTAACGAAGCAAAGGATGTTTTCCAAAATCTTAAAAACTAAGAAGTAAAATTTAGGTTTATTTTTATTTTTTTAATGAAATATTACTATTTTTTTTTTACTTAGATAAATATAACTTTTAATATTCACTACTTAACTGATATGTTAATTTAATTTTTGAACTAATTATTAGAAGAATTTAGTTATTGGTGACATTTGTTATAAAATAAGAAATTTTATTTTTATAGAGTTAAAACCATTATGAGGGGAACTATTATTGAGTAAACTTTTTATTGTTAAGGGAAACTATTAGGGATATAGAAAATTTTTAATTGAAAAACACCAAATCGAAAATCTTTTTCTGTATACTTCGAAAGTAACACTATACTTAACAGTTTTTTGAAACGGTAAATGACTTATAAATCATACATTTGTAATAAATTTTGGATTTTGTAGTTTATTTTGTCTTAATAATTATACGTTGCTCCACTCAATCATAGATGTCGCTACCAGTTACCTTTTTAACGTAATTCTTTGATTTTGCTTATTTATTAACTTTACTTATCTCTTTTTTTTAAAAGTTTTATGTTCTGTTTTCAGTTTTTTTTATACATGATATGCTGGTGGTTATATTTAAGAATATAGTTTTGAGAAATCGTTTTGGAAAAATGCGGTGCTGTTATCTTCTTGGTGTTGGTTCTTTATGTAGTGAAATAATTTGAATACTATTTTAACTTTACGATTATGATGATTTACATTTTGGTAAATTCATTCTAAGTGTTTTAAAATTTATTACATTAGTTTTAATCATTATTTAATTGTTCTTTAATTTAGACTTTAGTCCAGTAATATTGGAAAATAAAAAGAAGGTTGATGTCTTAAAAATTTGCCTAAACTTGGTCTTTTGTTTGAATACTGAGAATACAATAAACTAATGGTAAAAGAGCTGAATGTAGAATGAAGAGCTGAATGAAGAGCTGAATGAAATTCTGAAGATCGGAAACAAATATGATAAATGTTTAAATGTAAGAAATAATTACATAGAGAAGTGAAAAGAGCTTCGAGATATATGGCATAATTGTTTTTATAAATAAATACTGATTTTTTAATTTTTTTATAATTAAACACCCAGTGTTTATTTTCTGAAGGACCCTCGTACACACACACACACACACACATATATATATATATAAATGATATTCAACGATATTTTAATATTTAGTATTTAAGTTGTTAACTTGTTTCTAATTCTCAAGAAGGGTTTAAGGTATCCGACTACGTTCGCGGAACCGTGATTTTAAAAAAGCGCATAAATGGATAATTTTCATGATATTTAGTGCCACTTAGATTAAAATACATGTATAAAATTGTTTTAAGGACATTTTGACAAAAAAAATTATTTAAGTACAATATTTCTGCAAAAAATTAACTTATCATAACCTTTTTTCAAAATGTTCTTCTTTTGGGAAAAATGCTTCTAAAATAATAATATTTTGCCTGTATATAGCTCAGATCTCTATACAGAGGCTCAACTATAATTTTTTGAAAAATTCACATTGTTTTCAGAGTTACAACCAGTTGAAATAATTATCGACATTTTTTTCTTAAAATTTTCTCCTCTGTTGTCGTAAAACATGGATAAACCCACTTCTAAGTTATATATTTCAAAAATTCTAGTTGAGTCTCTGTACAGAGTTCTGAGATAGATACAGGCACAATATTATTATAATAGAAGCATTTTTCACAAAAGGAGAATATTTTGAAAATGGCTCATTCTATGTTCAGTTTTTGTCAAAATATTGTACTTAAATATTTTTTTATTGTAATACTGTTCTTAAAACAACTTTATATACCTTTTCTAATCTAAGTGACACTAAATATCATAAATATTATCCTTTTACACACTTTTGTAAAATCACGGTTCCAAACGTAGTCGGATACCTTAATGAAAGTTTATACAAATATATATACCCTATAACACAAAAAGCGACACATCAAGAAGAGTTTGTACGAATGGTGCGGAATGCGATTAAAGTAACTTAAAACATAACAATAATCATAATAAGTGAATAATATAGCATTAAATAATATGAAATGAAACTAGAAAAACTATAATTATCTATTAATTACTCTAATTAAAATAAAGATTAAATGTATATCTGCCATAAAAGAGGAGCAATTGAGAGAGGAATTTTTTTTTTTCGTATATATGTGTATTAAGAAATATATATTAAACATCAGTAGTATCTATATGCTTTAAATTTTTGAGCAATATTTTTTCTTAAAACAAAGAATAAAAAAAGTTTACATCTTGATCCAATATACTTTAGAATTTCCATCATGAAATATTTTTAAAGAAATATTGTTTACATTACTACAGAGGAAATTGAACAAATTCTTCCCTATTTACAAATCTCGTCAAACTCAATATTTATTTCAAAATCCTATTTACTTTACTATACTATTCTTTTCTTGCGTTTTTCAATTTTCCATTATGATGAAAAAGAAAAAAAAGAAGCTAAGATAAGCTTAAAACAGAAAAAAAAAGAAATTGCTATTTGTTTTGTTTTTTGACTATTCTGGACAAAGAAATTTTGCTTCATGGTCTTTCTGTGATTGAAATGTATTAGCAGTTACTAAACACCATGCACAGGAATGTTATAATTTTTTATTGTTTTAAAACACACAGGTAAAAACTCTTTCAAAATCATTAAAAACACTCTATTTACATAGAGTAACAATGCTGTTATTTCATTTTTTTTTCTGGTTCTATTTTCTAAAAAAATCAAAATGTTTCGATTAGTTTAAAAGATATGTGAGAAAATTATGAAAAAAAAAATCTTTTTGAAATAAAAGAGAATAAGAATATGAATCTGAGATTCTATGTATTGAACAAAAAGTTTAATATTTATAGCAAATTTAATTTATGACCTTGTAAAAAAAAGTAAATAAATAAAACAATCTATTTTTATTTGAAATCTGTGTTGACAGTTTATATAAGCAATCAAAAACTACATAAATATAATTTTGACAAAAATACATCATTCTCATTTTATCTCTACAATCCATTATTCTCATTAGTAAGAAAGTAAATCAAACCTTAATAGAACATCGAATTCTTTCCACATAAAGATAACACGAAATAGAAAACAATGCTTGATTCATTTGGACTTTTTGAAGTTTTTCATTCATTTTTAACACATGTGAAAACAAATTACGTTTTGAGAATGAATTTTTACTGTCTCTATCTTCATAAACTATCCTTTAAAAAGAAGTTATATGAATAATTTAAAAGTAAATAATACCAAAGCTTAAAAATTAATAATTTCAAATTCATCTGTATAGGAAAAATATCTATCGAGCCTCTACCAATGATGAATTATTTTTATGAAATACAAATTGTTTCACGCCTTTCAAAAAGGAAATTTATTTGAAAAAATTCAATTCCAAAAAATTCTGTTTTTGAAATATGTCAAGATATATAAGTTTGTGAATTATTAAAAATACGCATTCTAGATTTGGTACTTATGAGGCAAAAGTAACCGGAGAGATTTTTCTCATCAATAGTGACATTTAAAAAGCTAATTATCCAATATTATATCCAAAAGGTGATTGATTTTTTATTTACTACCCGAATAATATGTGAATACGCGAATGTGATAAAGGGTATAATTTCAGTTTAAATTTTTTTTCTTATTCATAAAAGTGTTATCTCTCCTAGAAGAATATATTACAATACATATTTACAATTACAGTGAAATACATTTAACACGAAAACGCATAAGATGAAAAATATCGGTTAACACGAAATAATACTATGGTTCTGACGAACTACTATATATTTTTATGCATTTTTTCTCTTAATACAAACTTTTCTAGGAAATACGGAAAATACCAGCCGGATTGGACTGTCCTATTGCATAATCGGAAGAATTCATTGGAGTAGATGATGATAATGTATACAGCCCTAATTTTATGGTAAGCCAAGACATTTTGGAGTTTATTCAAAGCTAAAAAGTATCATCGCAGCAGATTCTGGCGATGAAAATTAAATGAATAATACAGCTCCTGTTCCCACATCATTCGAAATGTGGAACGTCATGGAAAGTATGCGCAGTTACTTAGACGCACATTCCAATGGTGAAATGAATAACAAAATGGACGATATAGAAAATTTGTTGACAATTTGATGCCAAAAAACAATGAAAAGAAAAATATCAGATTATTTTCCAAAAACTCAATAAATGTTTTGTTTCTCAAAAACTTTGAAAATTTTGTATTAAATTTTTTTAAGTTCTAGTGAATGCTTTTGTAGCATCGATTTTCATTAAATATATGTATATATATACATATCAATGTAAATAAAATAAACTCTAATAAACTTAATTTTGA
Organism: Trichonephila inaurata madagascariensis; assembly: GCA_019973955.1. Classification (NCBI taxonomy): domain Eukaryota; kingdom Metazoa; phylum Arthropoda; class Arachnida; order Araneae; family Nephilidae; genus Trichonephila; species Trichonephila inaurata. The sequence goes on from BMAV01016884.1 coordinate 390,379, forward strand.
TGATATATGGGGTTTCTTTGCAATATCCTTTAACAAAAAATACTTTTAGCACAAAGAAATACTTCAGTCCCTTCAGTTTCGTGTTAAGCGATTTAACTGTATTTCGATATTGTTTAACTACTTAAACTTAATTCTTAGTATAACTTGAATGAATAGTAGAAGGTATTAAGTAATTATAAAGTATTCGATTAAAATTTTCTCCTTTCTTAGCTAATGATATAATTAATGAATACTTTCCAATTAAATAGATACAGATTTTCCTAATGGAAAAATACTAATCTTACAACTGGAAGTTCGAAATCCAGCATCAATTATTATTCAAGCTATGCAACTGGGTCTGATTTTAATCCAAGTTCTGCTATTGATCCAAAACGATTCATTTGTCACGATAACATATGATTTGTTTCAAACCAATGGCATTGTATTCCTTCCGTATTTCGGATCAGACAGATTGTAAATCTTATTTCAGTAATTCCCATTGGGTTGAACAGATGCAATTTATCATCTTGATGGATCTCTATATAATTTTTTTTTATCAAATGCGAAGATAGGATCTTTAATCTTATTAGATGCTTAAGGTATCCGACTACGTTCGGGACCGTGATTTTAAAAAAGCGCATAAATGGATAATTTCCATGATATTTAGTGTCACTTAGATTAGAATACATGTATGAAATCGTTTTAAGGACATTTTGACAAAACAGTTATTTAAATACAATATTTCGGCAAAAAATTAACTTAAAATAATCTTTTTTCAAAATGTTCTCCTTTTGTGAAAAATGCTTCTATTACAATAATATTTTGCCTGTAGATAGCTCAGACCTTTGTACAGAGACTAAAGTATGATTTTTGAAAAATTCACATTATTTTCAGAGTTACAACCCATTGAAATAATTATCGGCGTTTTTTTCTTAAAATTTCTCACTTCTGTTGTCGTAAAACATGGATAAACCCACTTCCAAGTTATGCGTTTCCAAAATTCTAGTTGAGCCTCTGTGCAGAGGTCTGAGCTGTCTACAGGCAAAATATTATTATAATAGAAGCATTTTTCACAAAAGGAGAACATTTTGAAAAAAGGTTATTCTAAGTTAATTTTTTGCCGAAATATTGTATTTAAATTTTTTTTATTATAATACTATTCTTAAAATAATTTTATATACATTTTCTATAATCTAAGTGACACTAAATATCATAAATATTATCCATTTATACGCTTTTGCAAAATCACGGTTCCGAACTTAGTCGTATACCTTAAAAGTAAGACCATTTTAAGAGTTTACCTTATAAAAATAAATACAGACTAAATTTTTATCCCAAAGTTCGCTTAAAAAATTAATATTGTATTTTATTACTGATTAGGGAATATTTTAGTAATTGTTCTTTTGTATCCATTTTTATATTGCTAAAAGAGACTAAGCGATATAAAGTAGTTAGTATCATAATTACAATAAATATCGATTTAAACTTTTTTATTAAATAACAATCATTGAAATGATATTTAAATTTTTAAAAAACTATGTATAGCTGTTATAAACATGATCTAAGCTACCATAATTTTTTATAAGTAATATTTTAAAGTTATGTATTTTTTCGGTAGGTCTATGATTAAAATATATGAGAAACTGCTACGTTTTGAAGTACTTTTTGCATTTTAAATAGCTTAAAGCTTTATGTATTTCTTCAGCAAATTGAAACTCTTCAGAAAATACTATCTTAAAATATTCCTAGTTATGCTGAAAATAATTCCATATTTGTCGAGGATATTGTTGTTTGATTATATAATTGCGAGATTTTCCAGCACTTGGAATTCGATTTCCTCAAAACTCGTTCATACCGGATGTCAACTCAAGAAGGGAAGCATACATGGCAAATTTCAAGTCTGTTGGTCTGTAATACAGGGGTTGTCTAATCAATCAATTTTAACTAGACGGTTGCGGCTCTTCGGACTTCTGCCTCTATGTATAATTAAAATAATTTATGTCTATTAAAAAAACACTGTTTCCCTTTCTCCTTTATAATTATCTAGTGAAAGAATTTACCAGTATTTGCATATACAGTTAACCATTTGACTGGCTTAAGACAGTTACATCTGTATTAAATTATTTTCCAAGCACAAAATTTGTTGAGAAACAGGGAAATATATTAGAACAAGCAATGTCAATTGTCTATGAAAAAGATGCAGGTTACGAACTGTGTAAATAAGATTCTCAACCTTTGTATGCAAAAACATTCAAATTAATTTTAATTAGTAGTGTAAACACGAAATTGCAAAATAATGCTCTTAGTTATAAGTTATATGAACATTTTTTTCACCGAGGTTGGAAGATTGAGTCTAAATATGATAATGTTCTTACATTGAGCACAGAAATAAAAATATCTTCGATAGTTCTTAGTTTTTGAAGAAGTGGAAAATGTTACTGAGCATATAGCTTCATTTAAACATTAAACAATTATTACTTAGAGCACAACAGTTTGTGAGTCTTGACCGTGAACGCTATCGGAAGGCTATATACCCCTTCTTTTCTGCGCACACGTGTGCAGATGAATGGCTCTTTAATACTTTAAATGCCTTGTTTTAACGACAACTTTGCTCTTCTACCTCAAAAATGTGTTGACCCCTGGTTAAATAGTTCAAAACCGGGAAATTTCAACTATATCGCTACCTTAACCCATCGCAACCTCTCTTGTAAGATGATTTCTGCAAAATTCATATTTAGCGGATATCTACTCAACAAAAGAAACATGCTCCCTATATTTCAAGTATAGATACAATAGTTTCGAAGATCTCGTAATGAGTGAGTGAGTCACTCTTTTCTATATACATACATAGATTTATTCGAAATATAACCAATTCACTCAAAATTCTAATATTTTCTGACATGCAAATTTTTATATTTTTTAATTTAAATGAAACTGAAACATTATAGAACAGGGTTGGTGAAACAGTGGCACGCGTGCCATTGATGGTACACGGCACAATATTTTGGGCTCGCCAGTGGTCAAAACGGTTTGCATTCTATTTTAAAACAACAATGATCACTATGAAGTATTAAGAACAAACGCTAGTGATCAGTCGTGAGATGGCGCGAAGAACAGTCGTTTGTTATTGTCTTGCCTTAGTTACGTCACGGACTACAATTGCTTATGATGCGAAGTTTGTCTACGTGATCATTGACACAATTGTATTTAAAAGTTTGTTTGTGATATATATACAATTTTTAATTATTTAACATGGTTAATTCAACAAAAGAACAAAAGTGCAAGATAGTAAATGCAACAGAGAATTTCGAATTTGGTGAATCTAGAAATATGGTATTATTAGTAAAGGCGACAAAGCGGTGTGTGTTTTATGTTCTGCAACAGGGGCATGCAGAACATCGTCTGTAAAACGGCTTTTGAAGCAAATCACAAAGCCTCTTGTCAAAAAAGTGAACCACAGCAAAATAAGTTAATAGTATGTTATATTTACCATCCAATCTGCAACAACAGTAGTCACACTAATGTTTACTTTAATTTGAATTGCACATATAACTAAAACATTTACAACTATACAGTGCAAAAGGTATTTTTTCGTTGTAAATAAAGCATTTTGTGTGTGTGTGTGTTGTGTTTTATTATTTTCGCAATAATCACAAGTAAAAATTATTTGCTGGCACTTCTATACCTCACTAAACACTTCTTTAGAAAAAATTCAATTTGATTCATAAAGGTTTGTCTCGCCCCTGTTATAGAACATATAATTTTGCTTTAATAAAAAAAAAAAAATTAAGCACATGCTTACAGTTACGACTGCCTACTACAACTGGCAAATCTTATTACAGTTGATCCTCAAATACAAATAATTATGGGAAAAATACCCCTAAACGTAAGGGAAATGACAATAAGAACCCAGCTGCAATGAATAAGTATCCAGTAATTAGAGAATCTCGATTAAATTAGTGAACTCTAAAGATCTTTGCTTATACCACGGGTGTCACAGTGGATTTGATAAAGACTGCAGTAGTTTAAGGTGAAGTGTCTAATCATCCATGACAATACTAATGTTTAGAAACTAATGATGCAGAAGGAAACAGTAAATAAAGTGCAAGCAGATGAAAGAGACAAAATAAATGGACAAAGAAAGGAAATGAGCGTATTGCTTTTTCAGTTCCTAAAATCATTCTTTTATTTGTGAGAGGAAATTGTTTCTCTTGTAGTATTTTCCTTGCTTCATTTTATCTGTTTCCGATTTCCTTTATTTGGGATGTTGTTACGAGTTTTTTTCCCGTCTATAAATTGACCATCTCATTTCCGATTCGTTTTCGAAAGACATTGTTCTTGAGGTCTGTTGTTAAACTTAAAGTAGAATGTTGCAGAAGATGGCAATATTATTTTAAGTAAGGTTATAAACTTGTTACATAGGAAATAAGATTCTTTAAATTCAATTATTTTTCATTTTTCATTTTTCATTTTATAAGATTTTTATGAATAGTGTTTAAGGGATTCTTAACACAAATTGTTTATCAAGCGAGTCTTAAAAAAAGTTGTCTTTGAAATATTACAGTTGTGACGCAGCCGTATGCTGTTTACTTCGCTTATTCTTGAATAATTTTAGAGTTCCACATTCTTCAGAATCAGAAGTATTTATGAGACATTGTAAATCATGATCTTTTATTATGATTTCGACAGTTTTCGACTTATATTTTTATCTTCCTTGGGGTACTTTACCTAAGAAAATCACATTAAAAGTAAAAATTATTTTTTAATTCATAAGCTTAAGTAAAAAATATTGTGCTGTCTGTGAAGTAGCCTTGTTATCTGTGTTAGCGTCTTTAGTGAAATTATATGGGAAAAGTAATGAAGACAAAATTATTAAAATCTCATTTATTCCATATAAGAGCAAAATGAAAAAAATGATGATTTTCATCCCAAACACTTATGTTTCATCTGAACCACTAATGTACCAACATAGTTGGGGTGAATTCGTTAAACTTTGAAAGGAGATTTTCTGATTATAATTAAAATGAGACTTCCCTGTTGATATTTCTTCAAAGTGCTTAAATTAATCAAATAAAATGTGTGATTTTGAATAATTTAAAAGATTATATATGTATATATATATACAATTTAAATAAATTCCTTGAATTAAACATTTTTATTTTGAAACTGTTTAATTAAACCTGCACATTGACATGAATATAATTTTATTTCAATATCACTCGGTATATAGCGAGTTATACCTTTAATATGTTATCTTCTTTTCAAAATATAAATTGATATAATTTCCTAGAGAATTTCTTTTCATTATAAATTAGTTCAATAGAATACCCAAATTTGAACTCTATTATTCACTTTCCTCACTTTTTCTGTTTGGATTTGTAGGGTTTTAAAAGGGCTCTGGAATCAGCGTGGTTAAGCCAAACATTCTTTCTTATGCAGAGATATTATTTAAAATATTTATTTCATCTAGATCCTATCGGTTTTCCCCCTAATTGATCTAGAATTAATAGATGGTTTTCGTAGTTAATAATCTTCAAAAAATGCACAGCATTCTCAAAAATCAATCTTTTCTGGCTCCTAAAATATTTATAGACAGCTAAATAAGTAAGGGGAAAATATCTAATCTAAACATTCCAAAATCGATTTGATGTCAGAGATTCTGAAGATAAAGCACTGCTTATACAGCAGTGCCATCTTGTTAGCACATGGCCCGTATATGTTTATGTGGAAATAGATGTTCAACAATAAACATTAAATGAGAAGTAAAAAAAGATTTGGCACAAAGAATTTTCTATTTTGATCATTTATCTGTTTTGCAGAAGAATTTTCGAATGTTTTCACTTCGGTTGTTCAGCACCTGTTGTAGAATATTTGTGGAATTGTCAGTATATTGCACCAACAAATGTAGCGATTTTTAAGAATTTTTTAGCTAGCGTTAATGCATTAATTCAAGAACATTTTTAATTATTTGCATTTATTTGAAGCAATCGGACCTTATTTTTCTATTTGTATTTCGAAATATAATTTTATATGTTTCTTGAATGTTTTTTGTATTTTTCAAGCACATTTTATATGCTTTTGTCGATCAATTACTTTTGACAAAAAGTGCTTAAAACAGTCTGCGGCTGAAGTTAACGTAAATTTATCTAATGAAATTCTAAAAGTGAAACTTTTTTATTGAACTGAATTTCATTGAACATATTAAAATTGTATTAATTGTAAATTATTTAATTTGGAGTTTAAAATTCAATTTGAATGCAGCTCCTCGCACATTAAAACAAAACCATCGAATTCCAATTATTCACCAAGGAATTCGAGAAATTTTACCTACCATGCATTCGCCGAAATGCATTAGTATAGATCATTAAAATATTTTAACGAATTTCACTTGCTTCGTTTTCTCTTCTAGGAGCTCATTAAGGGTTTCGAATTTACTGCATTTGGTTTTAAATATCCCAATCCTTTCTAAATTTCAGAACTTTGCTATTGTTCTCGTTTTACTTGTTCACAATCTGGTGATAATTTCCCGTCTCCTTCTTATAAATGCGTAAAACTCTTATATTCAGTTTTCTTATCATTTACGATTGTAAAACTTTAACATTTTATTTATTCTAATATTTTTTGTATTGTAGTATTTGTGTTAAAGTCAGTGCTTCTCAAACTTTCAATATTTGTGACCCAATTTTCACAGTCATAACTTTCATCATGTCCCCCCATACAATAACAATGTATTGAATACAATAATAATGTACTTAGACGCTAAAGCTATAATGTGACTAAATTATAAATCAATTCTATCTGTTTTTAATTTTTAAATTTTAACAGATAAAGCATAAAGATAGAAAAAGAACTCAGTGTGAATTTTTAATATTAAACCTCTTTCTTTGAAAATTTGTTCCGTAAGAGAAGATCCTGAGAGTCTCCAGTAATTATTTAACTTGTTTTTAATTTAGTATTGTTAAACTATCACAATAAATGCAAATACATTATCACAAATACGAATAACTTTATCTGTATATTATATCAGTGTTAATGTGTATTTTATTTTATATTGTATCAGAATGTATTTTTTGTTTTGCTGCCTTTAAGTAAATTATTGCTTTTTTAAATACTCTTTTATTTTCGAATTTTCTATATGCTCTCATCCCCCACATAGGGTTATCACACCCCCTAAGGGGGTGTGCCCCACAGTTTGAGAATTACTGGGTTAAGTTATTACAATGAAAACTAAAACGACTTTTAAAAACTACGCATTAAATTTATTTTCAAATTGCATAAATATATTCTTATAACAATAATTAATTTGTAGATGAATATCTGTAAGGAAAAAGTACCTTTTCTGATTTATAATCCATGGAAAAAAGAAACAAAAGCTTTAATTACTTTATTTACTTAAATTTATATAACAGTGTTTCGATAAAAAAGAAAGCTCAGTTTTTTCTACATTGATAGGCCTTATTTAATTTTCTAAATTCTCAATGGCTGCTGCTTGTAAACGCAGGAAAAGTTTCAAAATAAATTATTCCACACATGTTTTAATAAAAAAAATTCGTTAACTTTTATTTCCTATCTGCTTCATGCAAGCAGCTGAAATGTTATAAACGAAATATATATTTATGAGAAATCCGAGAGTTTAAGTGCATATTTATTGAGTCTTATTACTAGCAATATGTGGATTATTTTTGGTGAATATTTTTATAACTTCAAGTATAAAATTCTTTTACTGATTTGTTATG
>BMAV01016884.1:398493-413143 GCA_019973955.1 Trichonephila inaurata madagascariensis
TTCATATGTAAATACTATTATAATTTATTGATCAACAATTATTTCGATAATAATACAGCTTTTATTAAGTCTCCTGTTTCTGATAGAGAAATAAATAAACGTATCTTGGCTTTTCATAAAAAGTTAAAAATTCAAATTAATAATAATTTTAAATTTCCACATATATTTCTAACTCCCAAATTTCATAAAGACCCAGTTAAATTTAGGACAGTTACAAATGGTTTTAATACATATATCAGCAAAACAGGCAAAATTCTCCATGAAATATTGCATGAAACAATAAATAACCTTATATCCTCAGCCATTCTTAAAAATAGCAAATCACTTGTTGAGAAAATGAAAGATAAAAAAATTTATTCAGTCTATAGCTTAGATTTTGAAGATCTCTTTAACTCTATTAATATTGATGATTTGATTAATATTCTTGTAAATTTACATAAAGACAATTTATTTAATAATGTTAATTATGATAGATTTGGTTCACTACTTAGGTTTGTACTTAAAGAGAACTATATATATCATAAAGGTAACTATTATCAGCAGATTAAAGGATTGCCACAAGGTGGCCCTGCGAGCAACTGTCTTGCCAATTTATACTTACATTATTTTGAAAGTAGTTACATTAATAATTCTAAATTTTATATTTATCGTTATATAGATGATATAATCATCTTTGGCAAACAAGCCAATTTTATACCTAACATTAATTTTTATCCACAATATCTTAATTTAATACAGACAAATAATAACAACAATGAAGCAAATTTTCTTGACATACATGTCAAATTATATGAAAATGTAATAGTTTCTAATATTTATGATAAAAGAGAAGAATTTAATTTCAATATTATAAAAGTTCCTCATTGGGAGAGTAATGTACATGTTTCTATATTCAGAAATATTGTTATTAATTATATACAACGTAATAAATTTCTTGTGTCAAAAAAATCAGACATTATAAATAACTATACACATTTTACTAAATATTGCTTAAATCAGAAATACCCAATTTATTTTATTAATAGTTATATAAATAAAGCTATTCAAAATAGTTAGAATTAAAATTATGAGATTGATAATAGCTTATTACTATAAACAAATATTTTGATATAGTTATCTCCATAGTCTAATATTAGATTAGAAATTACTTACTATTATTTTATTCATATTTACTCTGGTGTTATTATAGTTATGCTATAATAATATGCAACTATTTTTAATTTTTATTTCCATTTGTAATCTTGTGTTAAGTGCTACATTTCAGCCACTCTTTTGATTTAAATCTGTATTAGGGTATAGAATCTGGCAACAAATTGAATGTTTCCACTCAGATTTAGCGCGGGCTTTGCATTTGTAAGTGCAATTTTTAGGTAAGTTACCTCTATCTTGTAATGGATTTAGATATTTCTATCCATTATTTCCTATTGGTTTTTGCTCAGTGTTATTTACAAATAAAGGGGGAAGGTTGGCTGGCCAAAAAACATGTTCAACCCCACTTTTATATAAATTAATTTTTATATACTAACTGTCCTAAGTCAGTATTGTTCATTGCACTGCAGCATCCATTTTATATTTATTATCTCGATTACTCTTTTGTCCTTCATTGTGTGATTTTCCTGCTGTCTATGTGTTTGTCGAGTTTATTGTTTGGATGTGATCTCTTGTTAGTAGAGAATTGACCTATATATATATATATATATAAAAGGACTTTTGATTTTATACCAGTTTAATTAATTAACTTTTCTACGGATTATTTCCATGTCAGAGTGAAATGTTCTGTTATGCTCTATAAGGTAATAATCCGCTTATGCTTAGCTGATAGATACAATTTGCGTTAAGTCGTAATTTAGCTTAATTAATTAGCTCTCATATTTGCTTAGCTCATTCGATGAAAAGAGATTTAGGTGTAAATTGGGTGATAAATATTCAATTTCCTTTAATTTAAATATATTAATATCATATTAGAGGTAAGTAGTGAACGATAATATGCTATCAGAAGTCCCGAGGATACCAAAGTTATTTGTTCTAAGAGGAATTAATATGTTTTTTGTTCAAAAGACCGGATTACATATTATTATTCTTTATAAAAAGTTATCAGATAATAGCGAATGAATGAAGTTAATCCATCACTACTTTTCATGCGATGATTATATGTTAACTTAACAGAGGAGGGTTTATTTCTAGATATATTTATATGAAAATAAAATTTTGAAAAGAAAAGCAACTAGGTTTTGTATCATCACCATTAATTTATGCATAAAAAAATTCAGATTAGCAATATTTTGAACGTATTAATGCTGATACTGAAATTAATGGTTGTGGTTTGAAATGTTTGCATGGTGGAATTAGTGGAATTTCAATCTATATAATTTAAAAGTCTAATCGACAACAAAAACTTATTTGATTCTGCTTAAGTAAAGTTAAACTGGAGTTACTCAAAGGACACACACACAAATGACGAACTCTGTACTTATGAATCACAACCAAATGAACAAAATTATTTCCAAATTTAATTCCCAAATCAACCTCGAGTAATGCGATTGAGTGTGTAAGGTTTCCATTTTGTTTGATAATTTCTGTGTGGATTTCCTTCAAAAATTTTCTAAGCAAAGTATCCAGATTTCCTACGAGAAAGTCACAAAAACTCCGAATAATAACTTATTATTTTGTTCATCAAGCATATTTACAACTCTTAACCTTAAAGGAATACAAAAGAATAAGGCTCTGTTTCACACACAGGTAAATAAAATAAACCTTTATAAATATAACACACCAAATGCAAACTATTAATAAATAGTAATCTACTTTAGACTCAGATTATCATTATCAACGACAGAAACTGTATAATAGAACTACAATAACTTGTTCACGTGAATACAGTTGAAATAATTGTGCCTGTTAACCAGTCATCTCTTGAATTTATAGAGGGAAAGCGTATTAATGATGTACGTAGGTGGATCCAAGAAAAATGTTACAAGCCGCAGCATTTGAAAACTATACATATTGTGGAGAAATTTTGTTTCCCCAGAGTGAAGACAAATGGCGCTACTTGTCATACAGCTGGTTTGTGCAGGTAGTGAAAGTTCCTATAGATGGTTCAGGACGATCGAAATGGTAAGACTCTGAGGAAATTGGTCTCGTGAGCAAAGACTGTGTCCGCATCTGCAATGCGCAGACAACATGTAGCGAAATTGCGTCACTCTTTTCAATCAGGCAGACAGGATGTCGAAAGCTGCAAAATGCCAGAGGCGGTCGACCAAGTTCTTCAATGACAGAAATCACCACGGCATGAAATGGAAAAATGATTCAAAATGATCGATGGGTAACGCTGCGTGAAATCTTGTCAGAGCTGGGACTGATCTATATCCGTGCAGCATATCGTTTCTGATGTGCTGCAATATTCCAAGACAGTGCTAGAGAAACCATATACCGAGACCTGGCTCAATCGACAGGGACCTAATTCCTTCCAAGACGGGTTAAACAAGTCTGTTCTGCGTTCTTATAAATGCCTAAGTAGACTTGGTGATTACGTGGAAAAGCGACAGACACGTATTCCTTTTAATCCCCTTTTGTATTTTATGTCTATTATTAATAAATATTTCTTTATTCGACTTGTAACTTTTTTGTTTGGATCCACCCTCGTACAAGTATGAAAAAATTGTGTCTAGTTGTATAAACGTCTTAAAAATGTGGTTCACAGAAAAAATTTGAATTGAAAAAGTAGAACACATTCTTGCAAAAGAACATTATAAAAATCAGAGAAGTCCAAATATTCCCTACGTTTAAAAAAAGACATTATATTTCGCGTAAGTTCCATTTATTCAAATATCACTAAATAAATTCACCAATCAACAGAGCCAAGTACAATAAAGCTTGCCGATTCTACAAGTGAATGGGCAACGAATTAAATTAGGGAATTCCTCAACTAGCCAAACAATTCCTATCCACCGTCCTTCTATTTCGATGTGTTAAACTGTGGCTGAATTCAACCTTTAATCATTTCTCAGTTTCACTTCAGAGTCGAGGGAACAGATCTTAAAATTGCTTTGGCGAAGGAAAATGGGGGAGGCCACAAAGGGCTTAGATCAATGACACCCCCGCATAATGAAGGCGCAGGAGGCTTGGGCTTGATGAACAAAAGCTAATCTGTTTGGTGCTAGCCCAAATGCCGCTCATAATTACTTTAAGGTATCGAATATTTTTGATGCAGCTTACAGAATGAAAATAAGAGTCAGCATTCCTTTTATGCTTACTATTAAAAGATATGTAGTGAATTGAAGTTTCGTTGGGTTTTTTTTCGTAAATGAGAGCAAAATGTTCTTTTAGGAAGTTTTAAGTTCGAAAGTTTTCCAACTTGAGGGAGAATTGACGGCGGAGATCAATGATTTCGTTTTGGGTTTTACTACAAATTGTTGTTTTTGCGAAAAAGGCTTGTTATTTTAATCATTTCTGATCATATTTATTTAGATTTTTATTTTTATATTCAAAATTTAAAGCTAAGAATTATAGTTAAAAATGAAGAACAAGTCTTTATTTACTTTAATAAAAAATGGAATGATGAACATGTTAAGTCCAAAAGGGAAATATATGCAGAAATTGAACTTTTGTTGGTTAAAGAATAATCAATTTAAGTAAGAAAAGCCAGTCTAGTATAATTAGGCTATTTATTTATTTATAATGAGCATTTTAATTTATCCTATATTCACTTCACTGTCATCGATTGCAGTTAACTATTCAGAAAAGTAGTTTTAAAAATGCAATTCTTCTTATTTTAATCAAAGTTTATGAATGTACGTAAGCTTTTATTTTATTTCGTTTATTATTTTAGCTTTCTCTTTACACGCGCGCATATATATATATATATATATATATATATGTAGAGGCAGGCGAGTAAATAAAAAATAATTAGATGTGAATCTTCTCTTTCAACTAGATGCGATTATTATTAATATACAGTCGGACCTCTATATTTAAAGAAGTCCCTAAATCTCGAAAAAGAAGTTCGCGTTATGTGAAAAATTCGCTAGAGATTCCACTTTCAATCATAAGATGTTCTTGTGGTTCCAGGAAAAAGCTCACAAAATAGGGGTTCGTAAATTGGAGGTCCCACTGTAATTTGATTTTCATATATAAACTACATATAATTTATACGATTCAATTAAACAAATTAAATATGTGTAGAAATTTTTTCTTAAAATTTTAGAAAAATGTAAAGCATAAATATGCTCGATATTTTTTGCATATATTTTTCAATAATTTAAAAGATTATGATTTGTATATTAATTTTTGCAATTAATACTAATTCTTTTTAGATAGAAGGACATTGGTGAAAGCTATATTTTTATTAGAAGTTCATTTAGATAGTATAATGAAGCGTTATATATATATATTTTATCTAACCTTATATTATTTTTGGGATCTTTACCCAGGATATTCACTTATACATGCTATAAATGAATGCATATATCAATCTAAAAGAGAAATAAACTGGATTTTTATCTTTTGTAAAATAAGATTTAAAAGTACACATATATATATGAGTTTTAAATAAAAATTTAGTAAATATTCATTTAAATTTAAAATTAAATGTCTTCAGTTTTTGCTTCCACTTTTAGAAATGTATAATTTTATTTTACATTGTTCTCGGGGAAAATCACCTGTCGGAACCGTAACCCCTTAAAATTAAATCGGATCAACGGAAGTTTACCATGCAATTAATTTAAACAATCGAACAAATAACGTTGTTCGAGAGTTTCACGAGCCTAGTTCTCCTTCTATCTTTCAATTAAAACTCTGGATACAGTCAGGCTGTTTCCTAGAATCACGCAACTAAAACTTTCGTGATGTTTCCTACATCTTTCCGCTTACAAATTCGTGTTATAACAGATAGGAAACAATCTACTTGCTTTGAAAGAATGAGAACACGTACGATGGAAACTAAATGCTTAGTAATAAATTTGGAGGTTGATCCTTAATGGTTCAGGGAAAGTGCTTTTGTCACTTCCTAACTAAATCATTGAAACCTACGGTTCACCTGAGAGGTGAAAGTAAATAAATTATCTGTAGCGTGGAAAGATACATACTCTTTCATTCTGACAATGATGCCTTGGATTGTTTGGAAGACAATGTACTAATTTTACCTCGAAAGTCTCTTGAAGTATCTGTAAGCATCTGAGTGAGACGAGTAAATAAAAAATAATTATAAATGAATCTTTTCTTTAAACTAGATAATTATTATGAATATAATTTCATTTTCATCTATATATAAATTACCTATAATTTACACAATGAAATAAATTAAATACGTATAGATTTTTTTCTTTAAATTTTAGAAAAATGTGAGGCATACTAAGTAAGGCAAGGTGTTCGATAAATTTTTCATATACCGTACTTACTCGAATTCAAGTCGCACTTTTTTCCAATATTAATGCTACTGAAAATCGGTTGCGGCTTAGAATCGAAGGGAAAAAATCGTTAAATGGGGCAATTAGAGCAATTACAGGTTCATGTATGTATTTAAAAGTTTATAATACTAGAGAGAAATAACTAGTTTCATTCCTTTTTCATTAGCTCTCATTTTAAATTTATTTTAATTTCGTAAAATTGGATATCGATAAACCATTTTATAGACTTCATTTTCCACAAAAATTTATTGAGAGTTTGGGGTGAGACTTAGATTCGACTTAATACGGTATTTTAAATAATTTAAAACATAATGATTTGTACATTTATTATTGGAATTAATACGAATCCTTTTTAGATTTGAAGTACATCGGTGAAAATTATATTTTTGTTAAGAATTCATTTAGGTATCATAATGAAGCCTCTAACGTATATTATCTAATCTTTTATTATTTATGGGACCTTTTACCTATTTTACTTTATATTAATTTAATGTTAATATTAAGTAAGGGATTTCAGAATGACTTAGACTTATTATAGTAGATATGTAATTAACACTTTTAAGAAACTATATTGAATATTTTTTAACTGTTTATTCAGACGTTTTCCTTGTATATAAAATTTATAAAACACATTTGTACACAAAATATATAAAACAGTTCAAATGAATAAGTTTGGTAAAATATTGTCTCTGTTACTGATATTTATATTTATTTAATGAACTTATTCAAAATTTCTAATAAAGTGCTTTAAAAACATCGATTAACATTATTTTTTAAATTATAATTAGATTTGAGATTAGCTGTTATGAAAATGTTGTTAGAAAAATATGATTTAAAAATTGGTATTATTCTTTGAAAAAAAAAACATGTTTTGCACATTGATGTACTTAGAATTTTATAAACACAAGAATTTTTTTAATGATTACATCTCTAGAAGGATATCGAATTAAGTTTACAGGAAAACGTCAAAATGATGTGTTCTTTAATGTTATATATCGTTAGAATTGAAATGTAAAAGATCAATTTAAAACCATTTTATGCATTGATTAGGAAAAACTGGGTAGTTATTATAAATTTGCAATTTATAAATTATACATCAACATTTTTTAAAAGATAAATTTAAACCTATTTTATCCATTGATTAGGAAAAATTGGGAAGTTATTATATATTTACAATTTATAAATCCGAAAGATATTTTGTATGAATTTTTTTCAATCTATAAACATTTTCTCAAGTATCAAAATTTTAGTTACAAATTAAAGATACTTCAGATTAAATTCAAATGCACTGAAAATTTATGAATAGGTTTTAGCTTGCAAATTGTTAAACTTGAATGTAAATGGCTTTTTTTAAGAAATTAAAGTATATCCTTCACTTGAGATAAACTAATATAGCTGAAAATATAACAAAATGAAAATTGAAATATATAAATAACAAACATTTAAATGATTAATATACTGTAAAAATGAAAAGTTTTCATAATTTTTTTAAAAAATGTAAATTTTTTAAAATTAAATTTTAAAATATAACATTTTGAAAAACGTAATAGTAACGCAACGTTTGTGTGTGTGTGTGTGTGTTGATTAACGTCAAATAGCGTAAATCATCATCAGTCAAAATGTTTGTATTGCTAAGAAAAAAAAAAGAGACATATTTTTTGTTCTTACCAAAAATTAACAATTTTAAAACTGTATTTTACACTTTTAAGAGGAGCCTACATTTTCTTTAAAAACGTTCAAAAGGCCTTTTATATATGTATTTAATAAATTCATTTGATGAAAATAATGTCAGTAAGTTTTCATCAATCTTTTTGACATTAAAACAACAGACATTTTTTACTAAATTGCAATGATGCAATCTAACAAAAAAACTCGATTTTTATTTTGAAGCTAACTCTTTTTTTAATAAAAATTGTATGTAAATAGGCATTAATAGTAATAAAAATTTTATAAAATTCATGGCAAGTAATACAATCAACCAGATTATACATCCATTCCAGAAGAAATGGTTGAAAGATGTAATAACCATTTATCATCAAAGTTATTACAACTATTCAATCAATCACCGAGATGCTGAATTTGAAATTTTTAAAGCAGACATCAATGTAGGCATATCGAAGAAAATGTATTTTTAATTCCCAACCGAATACAATTTACCAGTTTCAAAGAATTGGATATTTAAATCTTGCAAATTGTATTTTGGTAAACCGTTAAAAATTCTAAGTATATTCCCCAGAGTTACAATAATTGCGAGAAATCTTAGAGCGAAGATGAATGATCCCCTTTCAGAATTGAATTACACCAACCGAGATTTAAACAGAATAACATTCGCATCCATACTTAAACAGAATGATATTTACATTCATATTAAGTTTTATGTATCGATCAAAGCAGCACGCGTCAATCTGAAAACTTAGTTCGAAGATCTTAGAGTATTCAGACTCTTCACAGATTGCATATATGGATATTCTTGAAACATCCATAGGTGATATTTCGAGAGATGTGCGCTTTTAGAGTATGCGATTTCCGAATTTCTAACATTATGGAAATTCATTCGCTTGGAAAATGAACTGAAATAGGTAAACATTCTGCGTTCGTTCCGCTTTGGTTATAATTAGCGAAAACAATTTACGATACCGATTGATCCATATATATTTATCTTCTCACTCTTTAAACTAGAAATGAGATTTCGTGACATTCGCAATTTTTCTGCTGAGTTCTAGAGAATTCTGAACCACATAATTGGTATTTCCTGTATCGCGTGAGGGTCCTCTGTAATTTGGTAAAATAGACGTATTTTATCAGGGACTAACACGTTCGAGTCTCAATTCAGAGTAAAGACAGTAGTTTGGTTTGATAGTTTGAATTAACGTTGCTGCAGAGTTATTGATGATGAATTTCGGTAATTTAGTAATGATAGAATCAAGTGAGGGTGAGGGAAGAACTAGAAATGACATTATGCGTGTGCTGGAATCTCACTTTTATGTTGTTGTTGCTTATGCCACCGGATCGACATCAGTAACATCACATCAAGGTCCATGGAATTCATAGCGGCTAAGAGCTAGAGTTTTACACCTGTCGTTAGCCTTAGCTCTGAGCACCATGCCGGTAACAGTATTATTTTGCTCGTTTCCACCCCAATTTCGAGGGATAAGACTCTGAGAGATGCCAGGGACCTCCCACCTCTCTTCACCTTCCACCAACTTCATGAGAGGATTTGCAGCTTAACGGCTATTTAGAGTTCCCCCCTGCCGAGAAGGCACTATACATTTACAAACATCCATGCCTTCTCCGGGATTCGAACCCAAGCCCTACGGCACCACAGTCAACGTTACTACTATACCGGATCGGTGGCTTCTCACTTTTATAAATCCTACGTTTCTCCGTATTAGAATTTTGAAGCTAAATTAGATTTAATATGCATCATTTCTTATTACGCAGCACCACACTGACCTTTAGTAAAACACGAACCGGTCATAAAACTTGTACATTTCCGAGCTCAAAAATCACGAATGCACTACCTTGAGTATTGCCTTTGACATCTTATTAGTTAACTTAACAGGATGGAATATTGGCTGTTTCAAAAAATCAATATATTATCCGTATTATACAACAACAATAATATTTTTACAATGAATATTTAAAGAAATAGTTAAGGATCATAGTTTTTTTAAAATTGTATTTGCATAAAAAAAAAAGAAATAAGCAAGATAAGGTAAATTTCCTTTTAAATTAATTAATGCAATTACTTTACAAAAATAATTAGAAAATTGTTATTTTGAATCCCGAAGCATTTAATGCATCGTAATGTTAAATGCTTCGTTCTTAAGTTTTAAACCACAAGTTTTATTTATTTTTTTAAAAATTTATAACGCTTTTTTTAATACTCAGATTTAAAAAGTATATTCCACTCACAATATATACGAAATCGTTTCCATGTTCGAGATAAACAATATATATTTTCTGACTGTATGAGTATTTATCAAAATTAAAATCTTTGACTATGTAGGCCCTTTTTCTTCACTTATTAGTGTTAATGCTTTGTTTTATATGGTATTTTCCTACATCTATTCAATAATACACCTAGCTGCATTTATAAAATGGTGTGGTTATTCAAAACACTTTTCTATAGCGAAAAGTAAATTCATTCTTTTTGAAAAGAATGAAAAATCAAAATATTTACTTTTTAAAAAAAAGGACCAAAACAGAAGTTATTCTTTTTTATTTTTTTTCTGAAGAATAATTAAATATTGCATATTTACAGAACAACAACGATAATTCTTTTTTTTACCCTTTGCGATTAAAATGCTACCTATTTTTCTCTTTATTTTATTGATTCAAAATTAGTTTTCTAATTATTTTTGTAAATAGGTTTCAAGTTTTTTTTAATTAGAACTCCAACCACAATTACTATAAGTCGTTTTTAATTTAAGTATTGAAGTGAAAATGTAAATAACTTCCATTCAGTTTCTTCGAAAGAAAGGGAAACAAAACTGCTTCAATAAAACAGGTTCACAGCCATATTTTTTTCTTCAGATGAATTAATACTTTAATTCTTAGATAAATTCTCTGTTTACGGACACACAATGTATATTTTATGAAACACATTTAACTCCCTTTCGAATTATTTCTCAGTAACCATAATTACATAGACAATATGATTATTTAATTATAAATTACAACAACGAAAATTAAAATGTCACAATTTTTCTTATTTATTCCATTATTTAAAAGAAAAATATTATTTTCAATTTATTTTTAAACAGCGCAACATTTTTCAACACTAGTGAAGAATCTGATCGTGATTTTTCTTTTCATTTGTACTTGATTTTTTTTTTTTTATTATTTTTTTAACTTTTCTAAGCAGCAACTTTTATTCCAGTTTTCTATTAAATGAATTAATAGTTCTTTTTCTGCAGATTCTGCGCATGAGGGAAAATGCATTAATTTGATATTTTCATTCAATGGCAAAAGTTTTAGCATTTAATCAAGATTTTATGCGCAATGTATTAATCATATTTTATTAGTTTCAAAAGTTTTTTTTAAATATGGATATATCTTTTTCCATTAATTGTTTGTTTTAATAAACATCCCAATAGGATTATTATTTTTTTAAATGATACAACTAAATGCTGTTTAATTACTTAAAGGATGAGTGGGTAACCTTGGGTAACCTAGTGGTTAGAGCACCGGACTTCCGGACCGGAAGGCCTGGGTTCGATGCCCGTACCACCAAATACCCTCCGAGTACACACGGAGTACGTGCTCGTTAAATCAGTGGGTTCGAAAGTCTTGTGGGCTGAATCACTAGTGCAGGGAACTGAAGAAAATTTCTCTCCACTTCAGTTCCATGCCTAAATTGTGGAGGTGGAGATAGATGGTGGCGCCATCTATCGTAATGTTCTATCGTCCCTTCGGGAATTTCAACGACAGGCGTACATCTAGCCCATTGCCACGATGAATTTCGTGGGCCTCGATCTGACTATGTCAGACAGGTGGCATGAGTAACAACAACAACAACAAGGATGAGTTTAGCAAGCTTGAGCCATATTCTAACAAGTTGTGTACAGTTTGATGTAATTAAAAACACACAATGGTACATGACTCACAATCTTAACATAGAAAATCAAGTAATAGTAGTCAATTAGTGACAATGACTTGATTTACCTTTGTTTTATTAATGTTGTACTAGAAATGTCTCAATGAGTTGTTAGCAACAATACTCAGACTTCTAAGTTACACTGAAGTAACGATGTATCACATTATTATTGACAACATTGACACATTGTTATTGACAACATCACTTATAGATTTCAGCTTTAATGAAATGGAAAGGGAGTGAGTGTATATTAACCTCACTCTATAAAGCAACACAAAAGCCATTGGGGATGGACCTCGTAATTTTGAACCACGGTCAAGTGACGAAGGCGTCACCAATGAAATGATGAAGTATCACAATGAGCAATGAGCTGCATTCGTCGTAACTAAGAACGTCAAGGAAATAACAAAGGACGCGGCAGCAAGTTATTGAAAACCTTGCTCATAATTCTAATCCTTATCAAAGAGACAAATTCAAACGGTTGAGATTTCCAAAGAATTTTATACTAATTTGTTTGTGTATAGATTCACTTACAATAGTTAACTCATCCAGTCAAATACTTGAAGAAATTAAGCATATAGTTTCAAGCAATTTTTGTAGAAACAGTAACTTAAACAATACTCGTTATAAATTCATGATTGAAAATGTTGCTCATCTTTTTTTTTTTATTATTATTCAGCTTCAATACCTATTAAAAAATGAATTAGTTTAAAAATTTATTAAAATTTATAAAATGTTCTAAATTTTTATTGATATGTTAATAAGTTTTTTAAAAATCAAATTATAAAAAATATAGTAACATCTTTTTAAATCGAACTTATCAGAAAAATAAGAGCAAAACAAGGTTTTTAATACTGAGGGGAAATAAAACTATAAATAAAGTATAGAAACAAAAAAAAAATAGTGCAAGAAAAATTCTATGCAAAACTTTGAAAATCGTAACGTGTAAAAACATGCCTGGTGGATCCACTCTATACGAAATCAACCACACTTGAACTACATCAGTCCGAAAACAAAGTATGAAGATTCTTAAGAAAATACTTAAACAAATAAAAATAATAAAAAGTAAATAAATAGAAATTTAAAGAAATGAAAGCAGTAAAAATACTTTGCACATAAATATAGTAACCTTCCAATAAATACTATGCACATATAGTAAACTTCCAATAAATACTTTGCACATAAATATGGTAATCTAACTACTGTGAAATTCTTAAAAATTTAATTATATTTCAATACTTAAAATCCTGATTACGTATAAATTATTACAATACTTAAATCGATTGATAAAATATTGCTTAATTTTTGTAAAAGTTTTTTAATTTCATGAAATAATATTTATAAGATAAATTTATCGCTTTTTCAACAAACTTACTTTTGCAACACTTTTTGTGAAAATTATGCTTATTATTTGGGAAAGTAGGTATTTGAAAAGTGGTTAGGTATAATTTATTAGTTATTAAGACAATGAACCCTTGGTGGCTGAAAAATCAGAAGTACAACATAAAACAATCCCCTTTTGCATCAAAAGTTGATTTCTATATTTCTATAAATAGTTCAAGCATCAGTCCTGAAACTGAAATATCAAAATTAAAATAGTAAAAATCAGTCAATTAAAGAAGTTTACATCTAAATTAAAACACTTAACCCAGTGCTTCTCAAACTTTGAATATTTGCGACCCAATAATCAATCAGAATTTCCATCGCGCCCCCCTTCCATACAATAACAATGTTTTGAATTCAATATTATTATACTTTGACGCTAAAGTTACAATACGATTTTCACCTCTTAAGTGTCACTAGCGTATATATACGTCATTCCGAAGTACGATCTTTTCTGTACACTGCTATTTATAAAAATTATTTTTAAACCTTAAAAAAAAACTTTGGAATGCAATAAAAGGACTTTGACAGAGTTTGCGAAGGATTTACTTATTTCAGAAGATTTGCTTATTTATTTCTTTTCTTTCGCCCCTCCCTTCCAATACATCACACTCGCCACATAGCACGTCTACTTGGAAAACGGTGTCGTCGGGGAGTGAATTGCATTACTTTTAATCAGAAGTCAAGGGATTAATTACAAACAGCATAAATTATTAAGATAATTGTTAATTTTTGTATATAATTTTATATATGATAAGGTCACTGGTAATTATTAAACTTGTTCTTAACTTAGTATTGTTAAATTAATAATAAAATACATCGTGCAGCACTGATACATTTATAAGTGTATTATATCAGTGTAAATATGTATTTTATTTTTTATTATTCTAAAATGTTTTTTTTTCGTTTACTCTCAGTAAATTAATAATTTTTTTTAAATAATCTTTTTTTTTCGACTTTTCAATATGCTCGCGCCCCCCTTGTAGAGTTGTCACGCCCCTTTTAGGGGGGCGCGCCCCACAGTTTGAGAAACACTGACTTAACCACAACTTTTTTCTTAAACGACAACATGATATGCCAAACCAGATAGTATAATTTTTTCCATATCCGATATGCTACAGCGAATTTGAATTGGCTACTCTAAAAGGGTTTGCTACTTATTTCTCAATTCCGAATTTGAATTCCAAATTTGAATATTAACTTGTTTTAATAGCTCAAAATTAAAACTTTTAGTTTAATGTTTTAATAAATTCACATTTTTAGA
>BMAV01016884.1:418143-446265 GCA_019973955.1 Trichonephila inaurata madagascariensis
GACATTTTTTATTTCAGAATGTCGAAGTTTAGCCACTAAAAACATCATCGTAAACATCTGTTTTAAATGAGCAATTTAAATTCAATATACCTACATTTTAAACATTGCATTTACATTCCTTGAGATAGAAAATAACACAATAGGTATGTTATTTATTCTTTTGCTTGTTTAAAAAGCATTTATTTTTTGGCTTTTAAGATTCAAAACTTTCTGCCAAGCGAAGCATTAGATTCTTGTCAAATTATTGTCAAGTAACAAATAACAGGACGGATAAATCCAAAATTCTTGTATGATTTTTGAGAAGTATAAGACACCTTATTTTTTATTATTTAACCTTAGCTCTTAAGAGCTGAATTGGACCTCCAAGCACTTTTAATATCCAATGTTGTAAAAGCTTCTTATTTCTTTAAATGATAAAGTGGTTTTATAAAAATTTAATTGAGCTAGGATAATTAAATTAATATATTGGAATAAATATTTTTTTAAGTTTGGTTTAATTAATAAAGAAATTATTCTTCTCAAATCACATTACATACGTTATCTTTATAACGATAAAATGTTGAGATTTTACATTGCTGATCACCTTCGAAATACTTCTGATATTAATAGATACATATATGTAAATCCAAGGAGAAAGGCTATTAATTTAAATGAAATTGGATTCGTTAATGTATATTTACGCAACAAATAAAGGAATAAAATTCGGCAGTTGATAAAATACGTGTAATTATTTATTTCTTTTTTTAAAAAATGAATGCATTACGTCAAGAAGAAAATATGTTCAAAATAAAATGAAAGTTTTATTTATTTCAGAGAGAAAAAAAAGTGGAATTTATTGTTAAAAATTGTGTTCCAAGCAAATTCTAAGCGTACCATCTTTTGTACAATTCAAAATAAGTAATTGCTAAACATTACTTAAAAGAAAATCAAAGCATTTGTCAATAAAAAACATTTATTTCCAATTTGATTTTTATGCAGATTTCGTAAAGAAGTATTTTATAAATATAAATCATAATACATGAATAAACTCAACGTAATAAAAATAACCTACTATTCAGTGCCACACAGATTCAAATGTAAGCAAAAGAATTATAAATTTCCATAAGTCTCGAATGTTACTAAGGTTTTGAGTTAATATATACAAAGATTCGAGAATAAAAATTATTTATGGAGTTTGAGAAACCGCTTAGGAGCAATTTTCTGGTAAATAAGTCAAGATAATATGTATGATACATAAAATACGTCTTTGATATTTCAAACAGATTGTCTCTGTATTTTACACTTCGAGCACCGGCTTTGTTTTGAGTATTGATTAAATTTTAAAGGGAGCCTAAAATGAGAAAAAGATAAGTGTAACCAAATGGATAACTTTCGATAAAGAATGCCAATGATGTGAATTTGAATAGTTTAGTAGGAAGTATTGTATCAATTTTCTTGATTTTAACTGCGTTTCTAAATTTGTTAAACATCTTTAAATTTCAGAATAGGTTACCATCATATCTAAATCTTTGTGGAATCAAACATACTTTTGTTTAAATATAAAAATCTAATACATGTATGTATTATTTATCCATAAATAATCAATGCTAATTATATGTTTGAATTTTTTTCCTTTTCTTTGTGAATTTAAATGGATTAAATTAATATTTTTAAAAAGTTTTGAGCTGTAGTTATTAAAAGTGTTTTAATTATATAATTATAAATAGAAGTATGAAATCGTGTGTAAATTATTTGTAAGTGTATGAAACTGTTATAAAAATATTTCTAGCGAAAAGGAGCCGCATTTAATTTTCCTTTGAAAATCTTAAATATATTTCACGAATAATTATATTCACGAATATAATATGGAGATATTTGAAGAGTACCTATCATCTTGTTAATAAATGACAGCACATAGTAGTAATAGGTACAATATTTAAAACTGAAATAAACATAAATTATCTAGGCAAATACAAAATTTAGCAATGATGGTATAAAGATTCCTATTAAGGATTACGTAGAGTAATCACTTATTCACAACGCTTTTTTTCTCAAACGGGCTGCATTTTGGCAGCTAAGTTTTTGCATACACGGCAAATCCCCAAACGTGAGAGTAATTTCATTAGCGGCACCAACTAATGGCGACTCCCGCTACCAAATTTTTGACGCTTGGATTTATTCTAATCAAGCTCTCGTTGAATGCTAAATATTTCCGTGATTTTCTCTTGCTGAGAGTACCAGAGCCAAATTGATACTGAAGGGATCGTTTATATGCCACATAATTACACATGACATGCAAGCCTATGATATTCGCATCCAGAAAATTAATGAACTCCATCCGGGATCGAATTTGAAACCTTGGGCAACGCTACCTCTAAGCTCCCAAAACGACATTATTCACAAAACTAAAAACAACTAAAAAGCATTTTATGCAATATTGCACATATATTTTTAGAATTACTCAGAAATATCATAGTAATATAATGCTATCTCATAAATTAAGGTTGTCAGTATTTAATTCCTATGGATCATCTCATATATCTTAATACATAAAATTCCTTTAATTAGTTAAATAAGTAGAATACTTAAGAATCTAGTTAGCATAAACATTCCGCAAGGCGTAGAACATTTAGTAATGTTTAATTAAATTAAGTTCTTTGTTCCCTTAAGAATCGTTATGGGTAAGGGAATTTATTTGAAAACGTGCCAGACAAATATATATACAAAAGCATACGTTTCATCTTAAGGTAAACTTTCATCTTCAGTGACTCTGGTATTTATAAGCATAGTTGAGGCATTCTTTTTAACGGGGAAATGCCTCAATATGGATTTGTCTGACTCCAATCTGTGGTTGTTCGAAGTCTTTATAGCTTGAAACTATAGAAACACATATTTACAAAAGAAAAGAAATAAATTATACATTGTTCTCTTTATCCAAAGTTTTCAAATCCTTTAATTAAAATTATTTTGATTTTAATAGAATTTTTAAGTTTAATATTTTTCTCTCTCTATATATATAACGTATTTTAAAGATATGCTATCAAATCTATTTTCTTTTTAAAGTTTATAAATAAGAATGCCTTTTATAAGGATTAGGTTAAACTTTTGCCTTTCTCTTTCTCAAAAATGACTTAATTAGTTCTTATAAAAAGATTTCTGTAAGTAAGTCTTACTAAAAGCACATTCGGTGAAAAATAACAATCTTCATATATGCTATTTATATCACACTCATTACTCGACTAAACATGATAAAACTTAGAATCTTCCTTTCCCATTTAAATAGTTCTAATAAAATTTCTACTTTAAAAAGGCTTAAGGTTGATTAAAAATGATCTAAGATACTAGTGTATATTATTATTATTAACC
Source organism: Trichonephila inaurata madagascariensis (assembly GCA_019973955.1). Taxonomy (NCBI): domain Eukaryota; kingdom Metazoa; phylum Arthropoda; class Arachnida; order Araneae; family Nephilidae; genus Trichonephila; species Trichonephila inaurata. The sequence goes on from BMAV01016884.1 coordinate 421,489, forward strand.
AATTAACCAAATGCTATAATTCATTAATTTCATTTTTATTAACCAATTCGTCATATTTATACATAATTAGTAATATTGTTCTATTTCCGCATATTTAAAACTACCTATTTTAGAAATTAAATTTAAATCACCTTAAATATTTAGTATGAAATCATTCCTACGGAATCCGCCAATGTTACATGATGCATGGAACAAAGTAATGTGTGAAATATTGATTTCATATTCGTGTATAGTTTCTGAAATAAACTTCAGAAAACGTTTGGGAAAATATCAAGTACATAGCTGTAACGAGTACCACTTTCAAAAAGGTTTAGTAAACACATTTCTTTCAAGATTTTCTGACAGTAAGTTGTACGCAACAAATTCATTTGTCTTAAGTATCTGACTACGTTCGGAAACGTGATTTTAAAAAAGTGCATAAATAGATAATTTTCATGATACTTAGTGTCACTTAGATTAGAATACATGCATAAAATTGTTTTAAAGACATTTAGGCAAAAAAAAATTATTTAAATACAATATTTTGGCAAAAAATTACTTTGAATAACCTTTTTTCCAAATGTTCTCCTTTTGTAAAAAGTGCTTCTATTGTATTAATATTTTGCCTGTATATAGCTCAGACCTCTGTACAGAGGCTCAACTATGATTTTTGAAAAATTCAGATTATTTTTAGAGTTACAACCATTTGAAATAATGATCGGCGTATTTTCTTAAAATTTCTTCCCTCTGTTGTCGTAAAACATAGATAAACCCACTTCTAAGTAATATATTTCAAAAATTCTAGTTTAGACTCTGTACAGAGGTCTGAGCTATATACAAGCAAAATATTATTATAATAGAACCATTTTTCACAAAAGGAGAATATTTTAAAAATGGGTCATTCTATGTTTGTTTTTTATCAAAATATTGTATTTAAATAATTTTTTATTGTAATACTATTCTTAAAGCAATTTTGTATACATTTTCTAATCTAAGTGACACTAAATATCATAAATATTGCCCATTTATACGCTTTTGCCAAATCATGGTTCCGAACGTAGTCGGATACCTTAATGAAATACTTAGGGGTATCGTAAAGTTTTAATTATTACTAAGAAAAAATTGAAACATCTGGGAAAATTTATACTGCATATTAATTGATCTTTATTTACATAAAGTTGTATATTACAGTTATTAACATTGATTTGTTCTCTTTAAGAAGTAATATAGATTCAAGAAACTGTATGGAGCACATAGAGGCCCGTAATGCAAATAAGTTCCTGTATTTTCCAAGTAAAAAAGATGGCTGTTTATGGAAATGAAAGTCTGTAACAATGGGCTATCCGTGAGCTCTATCCTCTCTACCTCGGGATTTCTTTCGTCCAGCCAAACTGATACCTTGAGTTAGAACAATTCCACTCCAAACTGAACGTCATTATCAAATAGTAGCTATAAGTATCCAGGGATATAGAGAATAGGAGGTGTTGTGGACAAAATTACTACGCTAGTACTGCCTAAACTCTAGTGCATCTCTATTTGAGTAATACAATATATCAGAGAATTTCTCTTTTTGGCGAGTTTCGGAGGTTGTATCTCATTTAAGATAAGTACCCATTATTTCTTAACATTTAACTTGTCTTGTCCGCATATCACGTAATCAATTCTAACGTTTAAATTAATGAAAGTAAATTATAAGGAATACCTGCTTGCAATCATTCCATGTCTGATTTAATGGCATCCATTCTGCTTTCGGATCCCCTCGAGAACCCCAACGATCAGAGAAATCTTCACCTCAACCAATATGAGGAGGAGGTACCGCAACAAGTCTATCATATGTCGCTGTTGTTGGATGGAATAGGAATTTTCAAACTGACCACATGTCTCTCACAAACAATACAAGAAGTAGAAGACCATCAATCACTGATGATGCCATAGTAAAGGAATTGGTGGACTTTATTCTATCTTATCAAAGAGCAACTATCCAAATGATTATGAATCAGACTGATCCTAGTTTTCACAGTGTGTTGAAAACTATTCACGAAGAACTGCACATGTCAAAGATGTCAGCCTCCTGTTGAATACTACTCCAATGTAAGAACTTTGGGTGACAAGTTTAAGGATCATATCGTCGGTCTAATTATCAGACTGCGTAACTCTATCTGGGATGCTAATTTGATACAGTAGGGCTAGTCGCCAAGTTGTCGTTTATGTTCGCCAATATAGACGATAATATTGCAATATGGTTTACTTTGATATTTTTATCGTGCAATAATGTGGTTGCCATGGGGATAACGTATATTAGTGTTAGTTTTTTGTTTTGATTTTTTTCCCGTGGGATCTCTGCTCATCAAAAATTTCACATTGTTACAAATTTTGTGTAAAGAACGCTTAAAATAATGTAAAAAATTTATATCTGGAAGTGTAATACATTAAAATTACTTTCTGTTGTATTTATTTTATGTTAAAATCTTGCCACCACCACTCCCTTCGAAATCTAGTTTCATTATGAAATAAAAAAAAAGTCGTGATTACACTGATCGAGGAATAAATTAAAAGCGGAGCGCGCACTGAGGCATGGCGTAGACAAAACAAAAGGATTACGGAATCACGCCAAAAAGCGCTTGGCGCGTTGCACTCCTATATCAAATCATTAACACCGGTAGAGTTACGCAGTCTGATAATTAGACCGACGATATGCCCCTTTACACGATTCCGCGTTTCGTACTTTTATAAAGTACGAAACCGGAAAGCAATTAGTAAATCCATTTATTTATTTACGAAGTAAAGAGCTAAAAATCTTAATACCACTATATAAAAGTTACTCATAAAATCATTGACATGCTAATATATATATATATACCGTAAAATCCGGCGTATAACGCGCACCTATACTTTTAACCTGAAATTTTTAATTTTTAGGTATATTCGCCGTATAACGCGCACCCCCTTTTTACGAAAAAACTTGAAATGTACGTACGCAATACTGTTATGTTTTGAAATAAATTTTAGTAGTATTATTTCAAGTTTTAGAAAAAAAATAGTGTATTTCTTGAACTGCAACTTTTTAACTTCATGAGGTATGCTATTTCTTTTAAATAAACAGTATTTCGATGTATGTAGAAGTCTAATTTTTTTCTATGCTTATCTTTGTTTATTTTTTAAGCTCTCATTTTTATACTCGGCGTATAACGCGCACCCGTAAACTTCGATCTCATTTTTTGTGTTAAAAGTGCGCGTTATACGCCGCATTTTACGGTATATAACAAAATATTAGACAGATACTAATTATACAGAAAAGAAATTATGCTAAAAAAATTAAAATATGAGAATGATTTAGCGTTTTTTTTTTTTTCAATATTTATATATAAGACATAAATTTTAAAAAATGAATATGTACATGGATATCAACTGGTAGGAAACTTGATAAAAAGGACTAAAAGTAATAAATAATAAATAGAAATATTTTCTGACCCACAAATAAAAAAATAAGATTATGTAAAACACCTTAGGTAAAATTAAAACGGGAATACGTTTAATTTATTTGGTTTTCTGCAAATTTTGAAAAGTTTTAAAGCAAATAGCCATTAGGTTTCTCTCTCAATGTTTTTTTTCTTCACTACTACTTTCTTAATGAATTCAATACATCCACTCTAATAAGGCACTTGATTTTTTTAAAAAAAATATATGTTTGAATACTAAAACCAATAGCAAATGAAGTTTCAAGGGTTATAGGGTGATAAATGCATCACAAAGTTTTACTTTTTTATATTTTAATTAATGAAATATTAACTGTTTCGAACTTAAACATATTTAGAAATAAATATGAATTCCAAAAATAGCACTTATTTAACATTTAAACAGAATATTCTGCATGTATACATAAAACTATTTTTAAAAATATTTTATTAAAAATATAATTTACATTAAAATAATAAATTATTTAACATAAACTATTCTCTCTCTTAAAAATAGCATGTAATTAATATTTAAAAGTATAAAAATATCTAATTATGCATAACTTCTCGAGATAATGCAGATAATGGATAATTAAATTGTAACTAATCAAAATTAATAGGAATGCACTTATCTATTTTTATGTGAAACTCAAATCCCGGAAAACATTATTTAAGTTTCCCTGAACTCTAATTAAACAGACGTTAGAAGTGGTAACTGTAAATAATGACTCGGTACTTGGACGATATCTGATTATTGTTCATTAATTTTTTCAATTTCAATTTTCATCAAACAAATTCAAGAAAGCACAACTCTTTCAGTTTTATCATTTTCTTTTTTAAGTTAAATTTATATAAACTCGGTAATATAAAATATTCGTAAGTGTTCATTATTATGTCAGATATTTGTACTATAGCTTTCGTTTTACTTCTATAAGTGCAACATTAATAATCAATTTAATCAAAAATCAATCCATCAATCTGAGATTTTTGAGCTGTATAAGAAAAATATGGTATGCATACATACTAGAAATGCTTAAAAATGTATTTCAATTAAGGTATCCGACTACGTTCGGAACAGTGATTTTAAAAAAGCGCATAAATGGATAAATTTTCATGAGATTTAGTGTCACTTAGATTAGAATACATGTATAAAATTGTTTTATAAGGAGATTTTGACAAAAAAATTTATTTAAATACAATATTTTGGCAAAAGTTTAACTTAGAATAATCTTTTTTCAAAATGTTCTCTTTTTATAAAAAATGCTTCTAAAATAATATTTTGTGTGTGTGTGTGCTTATATAAAGTAAAGACTTCTCCAGAGAGTCTGAACTAGGATTTTTGAAAAAATTCCCATTATTTTCAGAGTTACCACCGATTGAAATAATTATCGGTGATTTTTTCTTAAAATTTCTCCCCTCTGTTGTCATAAAACATGGATAAACCCACTTCTAAGTCATATATTTCGAAAGTTCTAGTTGAGCCTCTGTAGAGAGGTCTGAGCTATATATACAGGCAAAATATTATTACATAATAAAAGCATTTTTCACAAAAGGAGAATATTTTGAAAATTGGTCACTCTATGTTCACTTTTTGTCAAAATATAATATTTAAATAATTTTTTAATGTAATACTATTCTTAAAACCATTTTATATACATTTTCCAATCCAAGTGACACTAAATATCATAAATATTATCCATTTATACGCTTTTGCAAAATCACGGTTCCAAACGTATTCGGATACCTTAAACAGTATTACATTTTTCAGCAGAACACTCTCTCACAAAAATGATATACCATTTTTATTTTGTAGAACACTCGCTCTCTCTAATTTAAAACTTTATTTTCTTCTTTTTTTGAACGAAGTGATGCATCGCTTCAATTATTTTTATCGGTTTTTTCAATCTGTTACATAATTATTTCTTTCATTATAAAAATGTATCATTCAAAATAAGTGTACATAAAAATAATAAAGGACGTTATAAAACCATTTTTCTAGTAGTGACTTAGTGACCTTAAATACTTTTTCTCAAAATAAAATTAATTGCAAGAATGAATTCCTTTCCCAGAATGAGAGTAAGTAGCTATTTTTTATTAATTTGTTATATCTGATTTATTATCTTTGGTGTAATTTAAAAAAGTTTTCGTAGAAAATAAAAGTTTTATTACTTAAATACGCCAATAATGAACTGGTTAATTATTATGCGTAAACAGAAATCTTATACTCTCATAAAAGAGTTTCTTAAAAAAATATTGCAAGTTCATACGTAAGAAAATAATCCTAAAATTGTCTCCCATTATAAAGGAATCACTAGCTTAAAAATTTTATTAAAATAAGAAAAAAAAATCTTGTAAAAATATGACACTTTAGAAAGGTTTAATTGTCTCAAAAATTATTTATTGTTTTGTGTTTTAAATTAGATTGAGGAAGATTTATTTTTTTTAACTCCGTTCTCCATGATAGCGTCTTGAAGACACTTTCTAAAGCCAAGCCACTGTGAAACCAAACACCTGACGGTAAACGAAAAAAGGAAAACTAGTAATGGAACCTTTCTCTTCTCTTTTCAGTGGAGAGTTTACGGTATTGCTATCGCAATGTTGCCAAAAATATTTTTTCCTGAAAAAATGAAGCAAGTTTTAAGTGGATTTTCCGACTGCTTCAGTTTCAAGATTCTGTTTTAGAAAAAGAATAGAATGATAAGTATTCATGATGTAAGGTAAAAATGGTTGTGGAACAGTTTACAACTGCAGTTAATGGTTGTTCACTCTCCCAGACACGATTGTAGATATTTTTTCAGTTTTCTAAAATATAGTTTTCTGAGAAGATAAGATATCGACACATTTACTGCTTAATTTTTGTCCAAAGAGTGTTTTGCTGAATCAGTTGCTTTTGGAAAATCTTAAACTGAGGAATTGCATCTTAAATTAGGAAAAAAATGTTTCACTTTTTTATAACATAAATATACCTTTTAATATTTTACGTTGAATTTCTTCGTAATTTTACTCTAGCGCAGATTTATTTTAAAGCGGCTTATTGCCTTAACTATACGTTTTTATCTGAATGAAGTGGTCTTCAAACTGTGCTCCACGGAACCCTGGGACTCCACGAGTCATAATAAAAAAAACGAAAAGAAAATGATAAATATGCATACAAAATGGATTCACATTCTCTTTGAATATATTCTTTCTATAACCATAAGTATCTCAATCTCATTACTGTCATTAAACTTAAAAATTTTATTTATACATAACTTTATTTTGTAATAATTTTTAAACTCTTATTTCGTTTAAAAGAATATAAATCGTTTTTTTATATGTACTACAAACTATATTATGAATATTCTATTGTTCACTATCCCGGGCTCCACGAAATAATATTATACTCGTTAATAAACAATGTTTCACAAAACTAAATAGTTTTCTAATGGAAAATTCACCTTTTTTTCATTTGCGGAAAAAACACTTTTCATGAAAACGAGGGAACAACTTACCGACATATCCACAGATTCCCTGTTAAAATCTAAATTTAAGCATGAACAGCTCCTAAATATTAGCTTGCAAATTTTTGAAGAACAGAAAATTGAAAAATCGTCAAAGAAAATTGTCACACGATTGCAAACATTTTATTGTCATTCTGCACAATATATTTAAGTTAAAAATATTTCTCAAAGTATGTGGCAACAAAAACAAAAATATAGAAACAAATTAACGCAGAATATGAAATGTAACAGCAGATAGTTTCAATAGACCTAGACATCGACAGTTCGTGTAAAAAACTCTAGAACATATCTCAGTTACTAAATATAATGCAACACTTGGATAGCAAATTAATATTATTCACGTGTGAGTAAATTACATTAAAAATTTTGAATAAAAATTACAAATTTTTTTTAATTATCTTCACAAAAAGTATCTGTATCATGTTAATCTACTTTAAGTATTACTTTAAGATATATTCTTTTAAATACAGAATGGGGTCCCTACAAAATAGCTTATAGTTCTAAAGGTTCCGGGAGTCGAAAATGTTTGATCACTGTGATAAAGCAATTGAATTGGAATTCGTTTTAAGTGAACACAAGTGTAAATACTCAAAAAATTGTAAATTTAATTCTAAATTCAAATGTAATCTAGCAAAGTTCTGAACTTCATTTTGTAACAAAGTCTTGTTTTCGGCTTAGATATATTTCACAATGAGTGTGTTTTATTATTATTAAAACAATTCTTTTACTTCATTTTGGTGAACATTTTAATATAATTTATTCCTGATGTATCGAAAAAATGAAATGATTCCTTAAAAATAATGATTTTAAGAATGTAGATATTTTTTTAATATTAATACAAGTGTTTTTTTTTCTTATTTAGAGTAGATAAAACAACAAATAAAATTTCATTTTTACTTAAAAATTCATTATTATTAACTAATCGTGTTTATAAATAAAGAAAGCATATTTCATTAAACAAATTTTTATATCATGGACAGTTAGCTCCTATTAAGAAAAGTATACTGATTATTCAAGTTCTTTTATTCTCCTCTTAAAGAAAATAGTGAGAAATAAAATATTTTCAAGAATATACAAAATATAATTAGCTTTACTTTACTTTAAAATAATAACTGCTTTATGACAATTGGAATTAATTATTGCATTTGTAGTTTGGTAGTAAAACTAAAGTCATGGTTTCAATTCCACTTTTTTTAGAAAAGTTTTGGTTTTATGAAGATAAATTAAGGGGCTCAGGGGTGTTAATATTGACTCAAGGGCTGAAAATATAAACAATTTTCAAATAGATGAAATTCTTTAAAATTAAAATTAAATAATTCGAATATTTTACACATTATTTATAAGGAATGAGATTACAAAGAAGATTACAAGAATTACAAAAAATGTTTAAAATATTAATATAATTTTAAAAATTATAAGCAAATGAGAGAAAATAAAAAACATTTCTGTAATAAACATTAAGTAATTTTTACGTTGCGCATTCTATTTTCTAAAATAGCTGCCTTTGATGAATAAAACTTTGTAGAACTATAAAATGTATCATACTCTTTAAACCCTACCTAATTTTAGTTCTGTATACTTTTTTTTATTTCAAAATACTTGAAAAATATTGAAATATTTTTTAAAAAATTTAAAAATGTAATTTTTTTTTTATTTATCAAAAAATATAATTTTTTTTTGTTAAAAAATATAATTTATTATTCTATTTATATATAAAAATAGCTACAGTGTAATAAGAATACATTTAATTTTATGAATCAACTTATTGCTAGTAATTAGATCAACAATTTTAGAAAATATCCTGCGCAACGTAAAACTTAATTAATATTTCTTACAGAAATGTGTTTTTTTCATATGTTATTAATTTTTTAAACTAAGATTATATTTCAAACATTTTGTACTTTTTTGAAATCTCATTCTTTTATAAATATTGGGTAAAATATATTCGAATTATTTAATTTTAATTTCAAAGAATTGCATCTATTTGAAAATTGTTTATATTTTCAGCCCTCGAGACAAAATTAACACCCCTGAGACCCTTAACCTGAATCATGTCACCCTTACACACGCATGCATCACACATTTAGCTCAGAGTTAAACCAACTTCGAATCACTATTTAAAAGTTTCACGAAAAAACTCTAGTCTGAAAAATGTATTTTACTATGGTCCCATATTATGAGCTCTTGAACTCTTTACATTAATTAATTAGTATACGGTCCAATAAAGGAAATTTTTCATTCTCAAAAGTCGAGAAGCATTACTTTTAACAAAAAATTGTCTTTCTGATTAAATTATTTGCTTAGGCGTTGTCTATGATAACATAGTAAAATTATATTAAAAAGGTATTTAATTAATGTTTGAGCAAATAATCAAGTTAAAACTTTCTTAGTTACATTAGTGTATTACAGATTATTTTGTAATCAAACATCTTTTTAGACTTTATAAACTTTTTTATTAACTCTTATGATGTTACTATGGTTAACTTAAATAAAAATTTCTAATCAAATATTTGATCCTGAATCTCGAAATAATAAACTTAGAAAAGATTTCAGACAGATATCGATAAGGAACGGAGAATTTAATTTAGTTTTATGGAAATACATAAAAGCTAAATGCATTGACAATGAAAAATAAAGGTCTGACGCATATGTGTTGCAGTAACTTGTTAATGCTTATTTTAACCTTTCTCCTTACTAGAAATGTTCAGATATTTCAATGGTAAATATGTCTTCTTTCAGAATTTCTAAAAATAACTTTCCGAGTTGTCAATTAGCAGCTGAAAGCAATTTAGTCGTGCTTGTTTGTTATTGCAGTCTCCAGATTCACATTTTAAATTAGTTGCTTTTGACATTTTGAATCAACGCATTTCTAGTTATTTCCATTCCCTTTCAAATTATATTATATGCTGTGCTTGACTAGTTTTGAATATATTAAATTTTCTTGAAGCTGATTATTTTATGCTTCTTTCTGTATGGAAATGAGAAATTTGAAATGACAAAATTTTTTGCTCAGGTATATTCATATATTATCTCAAATATTAACTAATAATAATTCGAAGACACTCAAATGTTTCCTTATATTTTGATTCAAAAATTGCTAATTGCATCAGACTTATAACTATATTATCAAATTTGGCTGCATCTTTTGAAATTTTAATGCATTACTTCAGCATTTCTCACACTGTGGGACGCCCCCCCCCCAGGAGGGTGAGATAACTCTACGAGGGAGGCGTGAGCATATTGTAAAGTCTAAAACGAAAGATTATTAATTATTAATTTACAAAAATATTAATTTACTGAAAGTAAAACATACACAAAATACAATCTGACATAATAAGAAATAAATACACATTTACACTGATATAATACATTTGTATCAGTACTGCACTATGTATTTAATTATTAATTTAGAAATACTAAGTTAAGAACAAGTTTAATAATTTCCATTGACCCCACATGGGCTTGTTATATGTAAAATTAAGTACAAAAATTAACAATTATCCTAATATTTGGTACGATTTATAATTAATCCCTTAGTTGCCGATTAAAAGTTAAGCGATTCGCTCCCCCAATGCCACCGTTTTCCACTTTGGAGCCCGCGCGTGATGTATTGGGGGGGGGGGAGAAAATGAATAAATAAGGAAATCCTTCGTTAACGCTATCAAAGTCCTTTTACTGCATTCCAAAGACTTGAGAATAACTTTATGAATAACAGTGCACAGAAAAGATCGCACATCGGAAAGACTTATTTTTACGTCCGGGGCAATTAACACTTTGGCTGAGCGAGACGTTTATATACGGCGGTGGCATCTAAGAGGCGCAAGTCGTATTGTAGCTTTAACATCAAAGTATAGTATTACTGAGCTCAATACTTTATAATTGTATGGAGGGAGGCGCGATGAAAATTATGATTGAATATTGGGTCGCAAATATTAAACGTCTGAGAAGTACTGCATTACTTAATTAATTTGTTATAACAATTTTTCAACCTTTGCGTAAATTTTATTGTTATAACTACTTAACATAAGGGAGTAAAAAAAAATATTTTCAAAATCCCAACAAATAAAAATATAAAATAGAAATATAAATGAATGCAGATTTGAAATTGCTGTTTTTCTTATGTACTTTATTTATTACTTTCATTTACATTTTTCTTATGTTTTTAAATCAATATTGATATAACAATTACGTCATGTTGATTCAGAAGCTCAAGTAAACAACAAACAAAAAGTTTTCTCTATAAAAAAATAAAACAAAAAAGAATGGTTCTATTTTACATAAAACGATATACACAATGTGCTTTTGGTAAAATATACTTATAAGATTGGAAACTATCTTTCGAGTATTTCGTATACTTGTACATGATATGATAATTACATTACTATGTTTGTAATGAAGATACATCTTTTCGGAAAATAATAAACTAATTAGCCTTTTAGATACTCTTTCTCAATTTTATTAAAAACTTTAATATTTTAATTAACTAAAACACTTTCAAAATTGTTAGTTAAATTATACAGAATTCTTGGAGACTATCGTTTGACAAATAAGAGTATTTCGTATACTTGCACCCGATATGAGAATTATATTACTTTGTTACGAAGATACATGTTTTCGGGAAATAAACTAATTAACCATTTGGATACTAAAGATGTAGGGGTGCCACTATCGCCATCCCCACTGCACGCCTCCGCTTGTTCATTCACTTGTAAGGGAAGAACTGCATCAAGCAATGATATCGCATTAATAATCTCTTTAAGTTTTATTAAATAGTTCTGGGAGGGTTACCCCTTGTCCACCTAATGGCGGATTAATCCTCATTGAACGAATTATACAACTGTTCATACTCATATCGTCACTGTTTATACTCAAATTGCAAAACTATAATTCACGTGTATTATGTGGTTTTATTTATTTGTTCTTTTTTTTTTTCAAAATTTGTTCTGGGTGCTCCATTTCAGTTAAATTCATGCCTGAAGCTATATTGTCCAACACTTCATTGATAAAATCCTGAGATTTTTATAAAGTTGTAGGTTTTGCAGCTTCCTGGAAAGCTGAGTTGATTGTTAATATGCCTTCGTGTGAGGAAACGCCTTTCTTCTCACAACGTTTCCAGTCCAGGCAATTGTTGCCATATTTTTCTGCGAGAGCTTGCAATAATGTACTATCGCAATTGTATTGGCGACAATATATGAAATGAAGCATATGATTGCCAATTCAGTGCGTATGACATACACGAAATAGAGGTTACCAACTTGGCGAGTTATCTTGAACGTTGGCATTGTTGCGATAGTACGTAATAAAGTTATTACAGAAACACAAAAAAAAATTTTATGTAAAGAGATATAATACTTTAATTAACTGCAGTGCTTTCTAAGTTGTTGAAAATAAAGTATTTTATTACTAATGATGGAAATACAACAAATTGTGATTTTCTTTCAGAATTTTTTCGTATTACGCTATCAGTTCAAATTTCCTTTAACGCGAACTGCCTTACAACGCATCTAAAAGAAAATATGAGCATTTTATATGTCACGTAACTTTTATATTTTTTCTATATCCTGCACGAATCATTGAAATTCGTTCGAAGTTTTCTCTTAAGATTTTTCAGTTAAAATACAAAGCCTTCTCTTTTACGTTAAATGCTTCACACAAATATATTCTTCTTAAATCAGTAGAAGCCATAGATTATCAGCATGAAGAATGTCTATTGCAGAAGGCAAAGAGTAGCTCTCTTTATCACAAACCAATTTCAACGTATAGGCTATGGCGAGGGAACAGTTCTATAAAGAACTCGAAAAGGAGACCTTACATCTTTGTTAATGATGATGGTTCACGAATCCAGTAAAGTAATAGAGGAGATGTGTGTGTGTGTGTGGTTGAAAGAAAGAAGAGATCGCTTTCCTTCTGCACTACAATTACAATGCTTTCACAGCCGTGGGCTAAGTGGCTTTCTTTTCACGGTGAGTGATGTTGTTATTGTTCACACTTCTTTCTGTAGAGAGTGCTTATACCATGGTTCAGAGAAAGCTTTGGGTGTACTAAAAAATACTAAAAACTTGTAAGAAGTCTACATTTTTATAAGTAAGTTTTAGTGAGTAGTTTCTAAAATTTTTCGAAAAGTTAACTGTCAAAACTTAAGTGCTAAAGTTATGGTAATAATACTTTTATTAAAAGACTTCGTTATTCATTCTCCACCCTGTTTTAACAAGAAAATCATTTTAAAAAAAAGCATCATATGATTTGTTTGAGAGTAAGTCTGCTAAAAGGAGTGTTTAAATTTAGAACTGATTAGTTCTCTAAATTTCTCTAAACTTTTGCTAAAATGTTACCTAAATAATATTACTATCAATATTACAAAGTAATGCAAGTTTTAACGATTTGGGGAAAAAGCGTTATTTTCTTTTAAGTAAGTTTAAGGAAAACTAATGACGAAAAATTAACAAGAAAACCTTTGATAGTTAGACAGAGAGTTTATTTTTGAAATTTTTCTAAGGTATTTTAAGTGTTAAAAACTAGTGTTCAATCATAATAACTAGTTTAAATGACTGAGAAATTGTGATATGATTTGTGATAAGACCAGAACAGTATGTTTATCGAAAATTGACAACTCAGTAGCTTTCAAAATTTTAGTAAGACTTCTTGGTAAAATGTTATCTTAACGCTAGAAATATTCACAGCCAGGTAATTCAGGTTTGAGTGACTCAAAAACTCATTTATATTAAAGTAAGCTTGGAAAACATTTCATTGATATTATTCTTATAGATTTATCATTCTCTATTTTAAATTTTATCTTTAATCGTCATAAGCAACTAAGTTCACATGTCATAAAGTAGTTCATGAATAATAAGGATGCAGATTCATATCTAATTAATGATTTTTTCTTCAATCTGCTACTAAATTTCTTAAAGCTTCATACATGAACACAAAAGTATGAAATAACTGTAATATTTTTTCACTAAATTGTTTTTGTTATACCTGTTTCTTTTAAATGACTGGTATCTTTGAAAAAATATGAAGCATTGATTAATCTATAAGTATATTAAATCATCTATAAGTATGAAGTCTGAAATTACTTGGATGAGAAGAGTGCAAAAAATATTGACATTTAGATTGACTTAGTCAAATTCGTGACGAATAACGTATTGAGTTAACTTAGCATCAAAGGCAAAGGAGAGGATTTCTTGGGGCAAGAGGTGATATTCCAGTTAATAAAGCACGCAATCTGAACAGTTCGTATAATTACACAAATGCATGAGGCAATTGTGCTTGCGTGCACAATCATCATTTTCTAAGAAAAAACTTAACGAAATCGATGCTAGGAAAATTTAGAGGTTCTCATAGAAGATGTCACTACCATCTGTTAAAAAAGTTTTCAATTTTGCATGCAAGATTTGAGATTCGTTTTAGTTATTACCATAAAATAATTCTTCTGTTAACTAAACTTAGAGAAAATGGTATAACTTTTTTCTTAGTATAGGTTAATTTAATTTAAGAGTCGGTAGATAGGTAGGTAGATCTTGATAATTATAGATTTCTAGTACTTTAAAATAAACTTTTTATGTGGGAAAAGTAAATGAATCTGGATTGACATAAAAACTTTTGTAAATGTTGTTATACTTAACAAATTCTTAAACTTTTCAAAAATTATAACTTTTATAATAATAAACTCTTTGATATAGGGAATATACTCAAATATACATGATCCGATTAGTTTTTATGCAAAAAATAATTTTAAGGTGATTAAAAGCCATCAATACATCCTTTAAAAAATATATTTGCTTCAATTTCATAAAGAATTTTTATAGAACTTATACAACTTCATTATATTTATTAATTACAGTTATTATTCAATAATAAAATTGAAATGGCTAGTTTGAATTGTTTCGAATTTATATATATATATATATATATGTGTGAGTGTTATATATATGTTATATATATATAATTATTATATATATTATTCTATTAATTATTATATATTACTCTATTCAAAGATATATATCTGTCAAAATAATATTTAGTTACGAAAAATGCTGCAAATTCTAAGCAACGTTTTGACAAATATGTGTACCTTATTCAGATACAAATATGTGTACTTTGAAAAATTGACTTGTAAATGAAAAAAGTCTTAA
Organism: Trichonephila inaurata madagascariensis; assembly: GCA_019973955.1. Lineage (NCBI taxonomy): Eukaryota > Metazoa > Arthropoda > Arachnida > Araneae > Nephilidae > Trichonephila > Trichonephila inaurata. The sequence goes on from BMAV01016884.1 coordinate 436,558, forward strand.
AATTTAGAGTCTGTATTTATAATTGTAAAATATGCAACCTCAAAACAACATTTCTCTTCAAAATTGTAAGCAAAGTTTACCGAAAAATTGATATAACGTTTAACAGTGAATAATGAAACTATTAATTAAAAGAAGAATGTCATTATAACAATATGCACTTAAATGTTATTTTTTAGAATTAAATGTTCCGGGATCCTATAAAAACTCGAAATTTCTTAGCTGAACAAAAAAATAATAAGTGTAATAGAATTTAGAAGAAAACGTTATCTCAGGGAATTTTTTCAAATAAGCAAATGGTAAAAGTTATAGTATATCTAAATTTTCTGTGATACATAGTTTTGATATAATTAAGTTAGTTACTCAGAAGTATCAGATGAGTTACTTACTGATGTTGTATAGTGTAGTTCAGAAAAAAAAGTTTCTTTTCTCGTAATTAAAAAACATTTCTTACACATGAAATTTTGGATGCTATTGTTTAAACTGAAGAAATTTCTTTCCCTATGATAAACTTCTTGAGTACATTGCATTTATTGTGTTTTGTTTTCTTTAAAAAATTTCTTCATCTCAGATAACTCCCGCAATTATCACAATGAAAAATATTTCTATATTATTCCATCATTTTTTAAAAAATACAACTACTATTTTGAAGTCTAGAATATTTAGTTCCTCTTCCTACCAACATTATTTAACCATAACTTTATAGAAATAATTTCTTTAAGAGAAAAGTTGCTTCTGATTTGGAAAGGAGATGCGATCATTGAGTTTTGCTTATATCTATGTTTAAATAATAAACTGGTACGCAGCTACTCAACTAGATTTTAACAGTTATCTAATTTAATAACTTATTTTTCATGCTTGATGGGCGCTGAAGAGTAGTCTAGAATCTTGATCTTAGAAATTCGCGGGGGTGGTACCTAGAGAGTGCACGTCTTGATCTCCGTAAAGGTCATCTTATGGAATAATGGAAGCTGATGTGCTTGCATCACGATTTACTAATTTTTCCTCGTGGTTTGATTAGCAATAAACGAGAATGCAGTATCATATGATATTACAATTTCATTAGTTTAAGATAATTTAAAGCCATGAGACCTATTTACGGTAGTTCGCTATGCAACTCTGTAACAGAGGTTCTTTAGAAGAGGTCAAAAGAATTACATATGAGTCCATGAACTAGCAAGGAGAAACACCTACTCATTATCTTTATTTTTTGCAACAACTATTTATATAAATACATAAAAAATAAATCCTACTAACATCCATTATACCATTTACACCACCACCACAGTTTAAATAGCTCTAATAAAAAAACCATCACTTTTAAAGAAATTCAAAAACATCACACACACATTGCTATTTAGGAAACCAAAAATACCACGGCACATTTCATCAAATATTTTTATCAAGAGTATCACATCGCAGGTAGTATTTAACTGTTATTAAAACTAAACAACAGTCAAAATAAAAACATTATTTTACTTGAAATTCTCTATTACATAAGATATTAAATGGCATTATGTATCATTATATTCATATATATATTACGTCTTATTACTGTAGTATTATTATTTTATATGCTAAGGGGGGGAAAAATGAACATTTTTTGTGCTATAATTTTTCTAACACACACACAATAGTTGTTTTTATTGTTAAGTGGGCAATTCATTTGACAGTAAGAGGTCAAAAAATCAAATCAAATGTTTTAACCCAATTTATTTTGTACATATTTTTTTCTATAATGTCCCCAAAATTGAAAAGCTCTAAGTTTAAAAAAAATACAGTTATATGTTTTATGTTCATTTTTATTCACATCCCGATGGCAAGTAAAAACTTTAAACTGATTTATCTCAGAAAGAAAAGAAAATCATCAATTTTTCGTCCTTTTATATGCAAAGCCTTTTTTTCCTATCGTACGAAATGATTTGATATTTTTCTAACTATATCTATTATTACATGTAACAAAAATTGATAAGCATTTTAAAATCAAAGCAATACTCATTTTTTTAAAAAAAATACTAGAATGTAGAATTTATGCATTTTTAAGGAACTTTCAATAATAATTTATAAAAAAAGTATATTATGAATATCAATAATTGTATCACAAAAACCATACTAACTTTTGTTACACATAGTTCAATATACTTGTTTTAATCAAACATCATGTTCGTACATCAATTACTGTAGGAGGAGTAGTACTTTAAAATCATAAATTTTTTAGTTATTTTAAAAAAAAATTAATGTTTAACTGTTTGTGGTATTTTAAGCATAAAAACTGTTTTATATAATACATATACATAGAAGACAACGAAAGAATTTACGAAAACCAGTAAATCAAAGATTTTCTTATGATTCGTGCCATATCCCCTTAAATCAGTAGCTCTTAAAATGTTCTTCGTGGACCCCTGGGGGTCCGCAGCGTCCCTCTAGGGGGTACGTGGAATCTCTCGCGTAACGCTGAGATTTCCTTCTTTTACAGGATTTCAAAGGCCTCGTGGGAAAATTGAAAGATGTGCCATTCTAGACTAGATTGCTAAATAGTCCCCAATGAAGAAACTCTACTAGAACTTCTATTTTGATCAAGAATATTAAGTCGGGGAGGGGTGTTCAGAAGGAGGGTCCATGATATCACCTTGATACATAAAGGGGAGCCGCGGAAATCGAAAGTTTAAAAACCGCTCCTTTAAATGAATGGCCTTTTTTGTAATTTCATTTACAGGGCATATATTTACATATTAAAAAAAAGAAGATATTCTCGAGAACTGTTTTCTATGGCGAAGTACGATGCGTTTAATTTTATAACAATGGTAAATAAAACAAAAGAAAAAAATTATTAATATTATCCATTATTTGGTGATGTTGGTTTTTCGAAATTCTGTATGTCTATTCAGACATGAACTAATCCTCATATAAATTCCTCGAATTATTCCTCTCTTTAGCCTCCCATTTGGTTTTGGCATCTATAATTCGAAAAAAAAAACTAATTTTAGAACCAAGAATAACAAATCACATGGCCATGTAATACCTCACTGAACATTTCTACATTTCTGATTTGAATTCTTATCTTTTATGATTTTTCTGTTGGAATTCCATCAATAACGGCGTTTACATCCGCAGTATTCTGGTAAAATGATTACTTTTGCACGAAATGAAATGTCACAAAAAGGGATGTATTTCTTTGTGAATGCCAGAGAAGTAGAAAATCCACATTTGTGCGTTAACAAAAATGTAAGGTTATTTTGTGGTCTTGTTGGGGAAAAAAGGGATAAGAGTAACATTAAGACAAATGACGTTTAGTGTTGAAAAGAATACTTTCTGGCAAAAACAATTCTAAAAATACTTTTTTGGCGGAAAGAAAATAAGAAGGGTTAGAAGAAAGAAAATGTACTTATTGCTACTTTTATTTTTTTGCTCTTGTTCTTAACACCGGGAACACATTCTTTTTTATATTTTTAAGCTCTTATATGTTTTTGTTTCGCGAATCTGGTATTATTCCTATACATTTTTCATCGTTTGTTCCGAATTTTAAAATAGGAGTTTTCAAAATAAAACATTGATAATCTGTGTCGAATGTTTGATATTTTGTGAACTTCTTTTTTTAAAATCATTTTTATATATTTCTGTGACACAACTAAGCCTCGCAGTTTTTTACCACAGTTATCAATATCTATGATTCATATTTTCTGCTTGCTCTTATCTTTTACAACTGACATAGTTTCTCACAAAAAGTATATTTTGCTTCTGTAGATGTTTTTTCTTCACTAGAACCCGTTTGTAGGCTAGAATTTTGTTTTCTAATGAATAAAAATAATAAACCAAAGCCATGTTAAATCTTTGGGGGACGAATAAACATCTTGTATTGTTATTCTATGGCATTGCATACCATAAGAATGTATCTTATCGTTATCATGCACTGTTAAGTAAATAAATATTTCCGTAAATTATTGACTTGTTCGAGTAATATAAACATATATATTTATCAGCGAATGTTATTTTATTTTTGCCGCATTCTCATATAAGAAATTCAACTAAGATTTTTAATTCTAATATAGTTTAATATCAAATCTTATACCCCCCCCCCGCCGCCAAAACCTCTTTAAACCTAAAGAAAAGAAAATAGTGTTTTATTTCTAAATAACAGATCACACACACATGGTTACAATTAGCTGCTAAAACTGTAGTAATTGTAGCCAGTAGCCGTGTAGTTTTTAACCATGATCTGAGAAACAGTGAAACTGCACCCCAAAGGACTGGTCAGAAAAAGATAAAAATTGTAGCGTCACGAAGTTTTGACCGCTTCCAAATGAGTACCAGTGAGTCCAGAAAAACTTCAGAATGCGTAGATCAACGTATTCACTGCGCAAACTTTCAAGACTCCGGCTAACAATTTTGCCGAGCGGTGGGCATAAGTACAGGACATCCTGAAGTTCTATATTGACCAGAATTACTACCTGCCTATTTGCTGCTAGCAGTTTATTCATGTCATTGATCCAGATAACTCCGTTTACAATGCTACCGGACTAGAACATAGTGGAAGGCAAAATGACACACAGGATCGTGTTCTCAGATTAGTTACGCTTCTATTTATTCTATGACAATCGTCGTGTACTAGTGTGGTGCCGAAGTGGTAACAGTGTGAATTGGGTCACATTTGGGGACGTTCCACCAAGTGACAACTCGTCATCATGAATTGTAGTATCATTGCTTAAAGGCAGTCGGTACTGCTGGTTTGTATTCAGAGATCTACAACGATATACAGATGATGAGCTGCGACTAGTACACTACCCTTCCTTCAGAGTGTATCCCGTATCATTCACCTGCAAGGTTTATTTGCTGATGCATATGGCATGCATCAGCAAATAAACCTTGCAAGTTATCCTGGGGCTTCGCTAGCCATTGGGATCGCCTAATCTTTCCCTCATCGAGTCCATCCGGAAGGTAATTGGTTATCGTTTGTATGCGCTGCCATTATCGCACACAGAGGATGAAATGCGGAAAATTGCTGAAAGTTGAGTAATTATACATCAGTTCGCTCATCCATTGAAGTGTTGCTGATTGTATCGCCTCCAGCGGTGAACCTAAAGTCTATTGATCACTTAATGTTTCTGCTCCTGTATTGCTGTATCCTGTTCAAATAAACATCGATTATTGTTCGATACTGTCTCTATCTGTTTGCTGATTTTCATAATTTTCTACGCATGCGTTCGTTGTGTTGCAATTTCTCCGTCAAACAATATATAAGGATATATTTGAAGATAATAACCAATAAAGTGCAACAAAACCGTTTATGAGTTCAGCTTTTATCCAAATGAATTATCTTTGTTTTCGATTTATAAATAATTTAAGACAGAGAGAATCACAATACCATTACAAGTCTTGTAAATGAAATAGCTATATTAATTTATAATTAATTTGCTGCAATTTGATTACATGTGTTAGCTATATATTAATCTAACAATTGTACGTATTAAAAGACACCACTTGTTTTTTTCTTATCAAAACCCTTCACTAAAAAATGAAATATTATTAAGGATGAAAAATATTTTTCTCACTCCATGTCGAGAATTACAAAAAAAAAAGAAAGATCTGATTGCATACAGATGATCTTTTTAGCTGCTCAATTATGCTCATGCACAGCTTTAAAATAACTTTCAATATTAATGGAGTTCCTCATGAAATATTCATGCCTTTTAATCTTCAAATTCAGCCATGATAATATAGTCCCCTTTATGTGCTGCACCCTTACGAAAAACAACATTAAAAAGGAAAATAAAGCTTCCGGATGCTTTCAATAAACAGGAATTTAATACAAACGTGTAATATTACATTATTGGACAAAATACAAGTTTTTTAACATCTTATTGTAACGTTATTCTATGTAGCTAGTGACTGTGCTGTTGTTGATAAGTGGAATATTCCATTTTAAGGTGTTATTTTAACGTAGTGGAAGAACACGATACACAAACATTGTTCGATGTTCTTTCTTTTTAGGTACTATTAGAGCTTGCCATTATCTATACGATTTTTTTCCTTGTTAGATACCTGATGTACCGAAGAAAGACTAATTCGAAAATTGGTAAAGGGAAGGGTTTTTTTCTCCTTTATTGATTTTCCTTTTGATTTGTCTTATAACGTCTTATTTCAAACCGAAATGAAACTTTATCTTCAACCTTCAACCAAGACTATGTGTACTAGGTATATCGATGCAAATTTATTGGAATGCATTATAAAAAAAACATTAAAATGTTAAAATTTCAGTTACTCGCTGAAAAGATGGATAAGTAAGCCCTAAATAAAAATTTCTGGTATGAACTATTTGTTAAAACGTTTTTAGGGTGTTCTTGGCGTTAAAATGTTAGCGCCTAGGAAAAGAATGGAGAGTAAATTAAAAAGAGCTATAAAAACAAAATAAAACTTGCTTTGTTACATTTCTAGTCATTCAAAAATTTAATTTAAACTTATATGCATGACATACATCAGGGAATTTAGAGATGCATTAATTTAGTTAGTATGTATATTTAAAATGCACTCACACACATTCATAAGGATAATTCAGAAACACACGGAAGTCGAACTATTGAGTAAAAAATTAACCTGTATAATTATCACACACATCTCCAAGAATAATTTGGAATTGTCCAAATTGCAAAACTCTACCAGAAGATACCGATTGTACGTTTCAGTGATGATAGAATAAGAGAGGAGTATATAAGAAATAGTGGCAAAGAGAAGTAAAATTGTTCTCAAGCGTTCTTTAAGTCACTCATTGCCGTAACTGACCAGTTATGGCAAAGAGGACCCATGTGGATGATTTTTTACGTGGTATAGTTATCGGTAGCTTAGAATGTGGGCGCACTCAGATGGAAGTACCCGAAGATCTTAGATTTTCCCAAAGTGTCATCTCTAGGCTTTGGATTCCAAGATGACAGAAATGTCAGTAGACGCGTTACAGTACTGGTCATCCCCCTTCCAAAGTTACAACGCCGAATGAAGACCGATATTTGGCAGTAGTTTCCAAAAGAAGCAGATGGAGCACAGCTTCCGACCTGCCTCGTCAGCTATCTTCAGCCACGGTTACAACAGTATTAAGGCAAATCGTGTACAGACGCTTCGGACATATTGGGGTATATGCCAATTAGATATGTTCCACTCATGGCAACTCACTGTCGTCAGCGGTTAATTTAGAGTAAAGAACATGTGTGTGTGTGTGTGAACATCTTCACAGTGAGCTTGTGTGATGTTTTCCGAAGAGTCCGGGCTTAACTTGAAGTCTGTGATTCACGTCGGACTTTTATATGAAAAAAGATAGGCACCCATTATCACCAAGACAACATCACTAACGGTACCGTTACGGAGGTGCACGATTGCTCGTTTCGGGGGGAATTATACTTACCTCGAGAACAGGTATGCATGTTCAAATTGGAACCATGGCAGGCCAAATTTATCTGGACATCATTTTGAAACAACATGTACGCTTTCTTAGGGGTGCCATGAGCACAGATTTTGTGTTTATGGATGATAGCACCAGTCCTCTCAGAGCAAACATCGCAGATGAATGCCTTCTATCTGTGGATATTAACCGTATGGAATGACCAGCATTCTCATCTGACTTGAATCCAATAGACCATTCTTGGGACATGCTTGGCCGATGAGTTGTAGCTCGTTAACCACCTCCAAAATGTGTAATGGAACTTCAAAGAGCATTGCTTGCTGTGTGTGACTGGAGTAATCTTCCCAAGATCAGCTCAATAGTTTGATACTTAGCCTGCCTAGGCGTTATACTGGCTGTATTTCATCGCATACGAGACATGCAATGTATTAACCATCATACCAACCATGTAAAGTTAAGACTTGTTAAGTGGTATTTCTTATAGATGCTCTAGGGAGCAAAAATCGTAGTTTATATGAATGGAATAATATATACACCACTTTTTTTCCCCCATTGTCTTTTGTTTAATAAATGGGCTTTATAAATAAGTTACATTTGTTTTGTTTCTGAGCTTTCATTTGCTAAAACTGGCATTATTTTAATTTATGGACATGAGTGTATATATATATAGTTTGAATGAATGTACTACATATAATATAATAATATGAAAGACATTTGAAATGAATATATATATATATATATAATCAAAGTTTCAAAAAAAAACGAAATAAATATGCAAAACGAAGAAGAAAATACATTGAAACAAACAATAAAAAGTGATTGTATAGAGTCAAAAAGATATTTCAAAATAAAAGAATGAGAAGTTAACTAATTTATACCTTGAAAAATATCATAGAAAATTATTTAAAAAATTTAAAAAAATGTCTTCTCAGTGGAATTTTAAAAAAAATGAGAAAAATGAAATGGTTCTAATTATTAATCAAGAATACATGAAAACGTATCACCAATCAAAATGTAGCAAAAAGATGCAAGCCGATGACATTTGATTGCTTGCGAGTTGGTTAGTGATATTAAATGCTGAATTTCAAGTTGCTTTAGAATATATGTAAACAAGAAGATTAATATATATATAAATGTATACATTGTGTAAATTATTATATTTTTTATTTCATAAAAAACTAATAACATTGCAACAAATCTTTTTTCAAAATCTTTTTTAATCTTTGATTTTTGTAAATCACTCAAATTTTATGACCTCTGCATTCACCGACCTCTTACAACTACTGACATACTAGTAGTTTTATTTCTTCAATTTGAATGAAGAATTCAATTTATAAACTATATTTCATCTCTCACGGTTTGCCTACAGAACTTTTTCAATCCCTTTTTCTATATACAAAAAAGAGTGATTTTATATTCCCCACTGTAATCTAATTCACTTCCCATCAACTTTTGGAAAATGAAGACTTTATTTATTGCTTTCTGTGAAGACTTTTAGTAGCTTCTACTCCACGCTTTTTTATTTAAATTTTTGCATTTCCGAATCACCCTTTTTCTGCTCGTCCCATTCATAAAATCAATTGTTTTCTTTTGAATCACTTTCTCACCGACAGTTTATGTTCACAATCATGAAAGGCGCCTCCCATTCATTCCACAAACTTGTTTGTTTCTCCAAATGAAAAAAAAGTTCTAATCAAATATATTTTCTTTTCTGTTCCTGAAGGATTTCTCTTACTCTTTTTTTTTCTCGTCCGCCTCTTCTCTTCCCCTTCGTTCCATGATCGGTGAAATCATTTTCTTTTTATTTACTTAGAAAACATCTCTATATCAACCTTAGCGTCTGGAGCTCTTAGCTTCTGTGCGAGTTACTAGTCGGTTTATTTTAGGCGGGTTTTTTTTTATTCTTAGAAGAAAGAGAACAGTAAAAAAAGAGAAAAAGGAAATGAACAAGTGTGCGTTAAGTTTAGAATAAATTTCCCATTTTTGTCAAGCATAACTTTTCGTATTTGATTTTGAAGTGTCGGGGAACGTCTAACCTCTTATGAATAAAACATTTTACAAATCTAATCTATTTATACGATATGTTTGGGACATTTATTTAACCTCAAACAACTTTAAAACACTCAAAAATCTTGTTGAATGGTCTCTTAATTGGTTAAACTTTTATATTTAGTTCGGATATAATTCCTTATTAAGTTAACATACTAATCTATTTAGAATATGCCTTAAAAATATTTCTGAAAAGCATTTAGTCTTAAATATGTGTAATTTTAACCGTATGAAATCAAACTACTCTTAAGGTTTTAATGCTTATTTTTTACATG
>BMAV01016884.1:467370-514937 GCA_019973955.1 Trichonephila inaurata madagascariensis
TTTATATATATATATATATATATATATATATATATACGGATTTAAGTTTTTATTTAATATTGTGCCTACTTTAAATGCGCATTAAATATCAGTTAGAGTAAGCATATAATAGGAATAAATTATTTTTAAAAAGGCCTAATAGCTAAAAATAAAAAAAAAATAATAAAAAATACCCGACATAATAAAATATATGACAAAAGCCTATATATTTCATTTACGTTTCAGTAATCCCTCCTTTTATCCTTAGAAACAAATAATTCAATCTTGTTTAGCTGCATTTGCGAATAAAAAGCATATAAAAACAAAAATAAGTCTCTAATCAAGCAACTTCTTTAAGGGATTATTTTAAAAATTGCTCGTCACGCAAATTTTTTTTTTTTTTTTTTTGCTCCTTTGGCACCTGAAACGAAACGAACTGTTAATCATCTTTACCACATACCAATATTTTAGCTTTTTGTTTTTTACGCTTCACGTAACGATGAAGATGTATGCAAGTGATTAAAAGAAAAAAAAACACCCGTGTTTAAATTAATTACTCAATTCCGTGTCTACAGATCGTATTTTTTTCCCTCCATCTCAAAGCAACTTGGAGATTAAGTTGAAGCGATGTTTTAATTATCTAAGATAATGCCACAATAGAAACCTCTGGCAATCATCTCCACTAATTTGCATTCGAAGCTTCAATCCGAATAAACAAGTTCTCATTATTAATGCAAATTTTGGGCAAAAACACACATTGAATTATCGTTATGTATTTTTCTAATAAATGCTCCTTAAATTGAATTTTTCTGTCTTACACTGTCGGTGCTTATTTTCTAAAGTGCACTCTTTTTCGATGCTAATTAATATCAAGTCTTAGGAATTCAGAACATGCCACTCAATAATTACTAGATTTTCTTAATTTTTTATTACTCTTTGGAATTTGTAGCTTTTATAGAAAAACTCTGGAAATAAGCATTTCCCAAGGTGTTGAATTGATGAGCTGAAGTTAGCCGCATGTCTGGAAAGCAAATCTTTGATTCAGGCTGTGACGACTCGATCCACGATCTTCTTACTAATAGTCCTCCTGGGGAATTTTTGGTCTTTAAAAATTATTTTATTATAAAACACATCCTCCCGAAGAAGAAAACGTGAGCATGCTATTCTATATAAAGTCTAGGCTTTCAGGTTAGAAGGAGAGGGTAGGATAGACTGCTAGCGGATCAGTGATTAATCAATTTAAAGTGAGGTGCAGATATTTAGTAATTGATATTGTTATATATAAGTTGACGATCTGCTACTTTAGATTTAATCTACATAAGGTAACTAAGAAGTCAGAGCGATTGAATTGACGTAAGTGTTCTAGGTAATTTAAGTCTTCTCATGCCTCGGGTACCTCTTTAATTGTCTTCATATTTAATAATTGGGTGCATCTCTTATCTTTGGTAAATTGAATTTGTGTTGTGGTTTGTGCTGTGAATAAATTGAGGGATTTTAATTACGGCTTATCTTCCTCCCAATTCTCCCACACCTTTAGGAGCAGAGGTAAGACCTTTACAAGGTTATGCACCCGATAGTTTCGCTTTATTAAACCTTACCTTTACTTTTTTAACATTACTTTAATTTGCTTTTTTAAAACGTGTCACTTGCAAATCTATGTATTTTTTTTTTGTAATTAGCATTTATAAACAATTATATATGTTTCATTTTTAATTTTTCTTATTAACCATCGCACTCTAAAGCAAAGATAGGGCTATTAGCAACTGACCTACTAAGTCTGAACATCGATCAAGTGTCAAAAATGATTCCTAAGCTGGCACTCCCTGTCCAAACTTCCACACCACTCCTACATGCAGAATTTGAGACACGATAGGTTTTCAATTGCACCAGAACTTGAGTTCACGACTGCCACGAGTTCCCCATCATGGTCAATAGACCGCCCCAGTCAACATAAATGGCTTACTCCCCCCCCCGTGACATTTTTTCTACACATAAAAAAAGATACAGGTTATTTCTGTTCAAGATTAAAAAATATTTATTTTTGTTTCATGCCTTTAAATTTAAATGAATAATTTGACTTGTTGTTACACATTACTCTATTTTTGTGTATTATTTACAAATCTTTAATAAACATTTTTTATTATATAAATTAAATATTTTTTTAAAAAAAACTTTTAAAGAGTTTACCGAAAAGCCCTCATTTTATCTCTTTTTTTCTCTTCCATCTAATTTTTTAAAAACTCTATAAAAACCAAATGAAAGAAAAATATATTTGACATCAATCAAACGCTTTGTAAGAGCTTTAGATTAAGATTAGATGCATTGATGCGTAGAAAAACCAGCATTAAAATTAAATTTATGATTTCAAAAAACAAGTTTTATTTTATTAGATGTTACTTTTCACGGATTAAAATATTTAAGCAAAAAGAAACGTAATAAATTTAATTATAAATGATTAACGGGAAAGTGAGATAATAATTTGAAAATATCTCTCGTTAAGCCTGAAATTTAAAAAAAGATATCAAAATAATATGAATAAAAACTGTGTAGAATGAGAATGTTGTCTTAAAGAATTAATTCGAAGTAGAATTAAAAATTCCCTCTTTGTATATTTGTTATTAACAGTACTCAATCTACAACAGTTTGCTGTTATTTCAAGTAAACAAAGCTCCGTTATTTGAATAATAATCTGAAAAAATAAAAAAATTAAGCTTTATTAAAAATTTGCCTTAGATAATTATTTACAATTAGTTATTTCTTTAAGGATGAAATAAAGCGCTTGAAACTTTTTTCTTGTTTGCATTTTCATATCTAGTAGGCAAACTCTAAACAATTTAAGGATCTTTCTTAACTCAAATTTATCTAATTGTTTCAAATGGAAATTTGCCTAATTGTTTATCTAAATACTTTAATTGTGTGTTTGGTGATTAATTGTTTCAAAAGCAGAAAACATTTTAAGTAAAAAACATCCTGTACAATATTTAATACGTACATTAGCAGTTCATAGTAATTAAACTGCTTTCCAGCAAAAATAGAAACTTATTTCAAGGAAGTAAAGTTATTTTAGCATTTTTAATACCTTTCTTCAAAAGAACAAAAAACAGAACTATTTTTAATTTAATAGCTGTATCAGATATAAGTGCTTATTAATGAATCACAAAAGAAATCCATTTTAAAAACAACTCGTAAAAACATTTGCTGTCGTGTCTAAGTAGGCTTTAAATATATGATAAAAGGTCCAATTACTTCACTAATTACTTTGAGGTTGTACACGTCGTACTGAATATTAATAGTGCAATATCTGACTAGACTGTTGGTATTGGAATCGTTTAATTACAACAGTTGATAATTTGTTGTTGCAATGTAATTAGAGGATAATACAACCACTTTAGGTCTTGCATCTCCATAATTATACCATTGGTGATTATAGGTAATTAGGAGTTTTATTTCCTAAACCGATATAATGGAAACTGTTTCTTTTTAATTTAAGAAAGTAATTATGCAAAAATATTTTTTGTTGTTGTCCTTTTTCAATTTTTGAAATCGTAACACATCAAACAATGTAAAAAATCTAAACTTGTTACTAAAAGTTCTATCTCAAAGCAGTTTTGCATTTTCTTCACTAAATTATTTTAATGAGTGTGGAAAGAAAAATTAGATGTTATTTTATGTATTTTGTTTTCTAAAGATACGTAAGTGTGTAGTAAAATAAAATGATTGTTTCACAAACATTATGTTCAACACCTGTTTCTTTTCTCTATCCGAAACTTAAAAATGATTGAACTGATGTTACGTGTTTCATACATTCTCTCTCTCTCTCTCTCTCTTTTGAAGAACGCTTTCTGTGTTTTTTTAAAAATTTAATCCAAATTAAATTAAAAAGAACATTTCTATTTTTTTAAAAAAAATTTCATAAAAAATTTTCTCTCTCTCAATAAAATATATTGGTTTCAATAACATATATTTTAGCGTTATTTTTTGTCATTTGCGCAAAAAGACTTAAATGACGGAATCTTACTAATATATAAAAAATTTTTAAGAAAATATTACGATCAAATTGAGAAAAGATCTACATAGGAAGAGTTTATTTTTGACTGTTTAAATTTAATATTATTAAATATTATCATGAATGCATCTACTAAAATTTTTTTAATGTATTTAAAGGTTCTTCATAATTACGAAATAAAGCTAGAATTTATTACTTATTTAAGAAATTATTTCTAGTTTTATTTCATATGATCGAATATAAAATCATAAACACTTTCCAAAAATGTTAATAAATATTTTTTAGAAATAACTTTAACCGCACTTTTAGTTGTACCCTATTTCAAAAATTTTAATTGAAGAATAAATTTTCTTTAATTTTTAAATGCAGTTATTTTTAAAATCAACTTTAAATCAGTTTTTATGCATGCATATTTTATTCATTTTCAGGAATACTAATGTATAAATAAAGAAAAATATATTCACTCTAGTGAGGTTTTTGACAGAAATTACTGCTGTTAAATTTTTTTCAAAGTATAAGGCGATACGATGTGAAATATTCTGTATGTTTCGATTCATATATTTCTTATAATTCTCACAACGTTTACAATAAAAGTAAGTATAAAAAAAATGCTACGTTAAAAATAAATCAGCCAAAATCTATTTTTAGATATGCTTTCGTTTCTATTTTTACTTACGTTATCTATACTAATGTGTTTTATTTTTTGCAACAATAGAAACTAGTATAAACACAGTCAAGCGATCATTAGAAGCTTTGAGATAGAAAAACAGAATTTGGAAGCGTAGCAGTTACATACTCTCTGTAATTCAACCGATCAACTTTCCTAGCGGGTTTCTAGCATTACATAATGAAGAAAAACGTATCAAAGAAAGAAAACGCATTTATTCAATAGAAAGTAACTGAGTAAAAAGAAAGAAAACGAGAGTGTGTTCTGAGGGAAAACATACAAAAGAGTTCCTTTACCCAGGAAACTGAATTTACTTAGCTCGCCATTTATATATATATATATATATATATATATATATTAATGGGAACTGTGTTTGCTAGGTCTATGAACTTGGAATTTATATCGTTACTCTTTATCATTGACTGTAATAGCATTTTCGGGTCCATTTTATCATTAGCGAGGCATTTTAATGCTTTTCACTATTTAACCTAGAATCTAGAAAAACTTCGTGACATTTAGCTCTTTTGTCAAATAGTAAGACGAAAAAAAATGCTTGACAGTTTGCATAAAAAGTGTCTTTTTTATTGTGCAAAGAATATTTTAAATATCCTTCATTTAAATAAGTTCATTGCACTTTTTGTAACTTTGAGCGAGACAGCTTGAAAGGTTTTCTTTATAATTCGCTAATAGAAGGGATTATTTCAGAGTCTTAAGAGATAAAGAAAAAAATTGTCCCCTTTTTGTTTCAATTCGCAAGTAGTTTCAACAGTTTCCAAATCTGATAAGAATTATTTAGCTGTCAATTAATGGAACAAAATTAATACCATTTTTTTTTCAAGTGTAATGTATTTAGCATTGTTTTTTTAAATGAAAACTACAGAATGGTTATTAATAAAAGTTATTTTAGAACACCTAGAAGGAATCAAATTATATACAGGGTGATTCTCCACCAGACCGACAAACTTGTAGGTTGTGTAGGTGGTACAGAGACGACTCGGAATTATATAGATATACAGAGTCGTAAATGCCGAAGTTGCCAGCTATGGTGCAAAGCAGAGAAAAAGAGCTGAAACAGCAGCACGTTAATGGGACAGAAAATATTTTATTGAAAGGTTATATTATAATAGGTGTTTGAAATTACAACCTGAGGTCGTCTGGCAGGCCTGGTATGGACAGAAGTCGCAAATGGCGACTTCCAGCAGAATTGGTGCTCACTAAGCCTTCAGTTCACCGTCATCTACCACAAGACTACCGGGAGGAATCATCCAGAACCTAAGGAATTCCATTCAGCGCGGATGTCAGGTCTTCCAGACGACTTCTGGTCCTAATTTCGAACACCTGTTGTAGTAAACCTTTCAATAACATGTTTTAAGGGCCATTAACGTGTTGCTGTTTCTATTCTTTTTCTCTGATTCTTTGCATTAAAGCTGGTAACTACAGCATTTGCGACCTTCCATTCAGCGCCATCTACCGCAAGACTGACTGGAGGAACTTTCGAGAACGTAAGGAATTCCGTACAGCACCACTGTGCCAGACGACTCCTGGTCACAATTTCGAACACCTGTTGCGGATCAACCTTTCAATAAAATATATTTTCTGTCCCTTTAAAGTGTTGCTGTTTCTGTACTTTTTCTCTGCCTCTTTTCATCATTGATCACTACTGCGACATTTGCGACCCTGCATTCCTATATGATTTTGAGTCATCTCTGTACCCCCTACACAATGTGCAAGTTTGTAGGGCTGGTAGCGTGTATATTCATGCTCTGCTAAAAAGGATTCTTCTTCTAAGGATTAAAAGGTTGCTAAAGAGGGCTACTTGCACACATCACAATGAACAGCAGTTACAAATGAATCAAGGTTCCCATTCACTCTGAGTATCAAAGAGAACCTTGGTGGCCTAGAGATTCTGGATAAGGATATATTTCAAAGCAACCAGTATTTAGTTCGTATCACCCAAAACCACCAATGATTCAAAGCGCTTAAGCATATAAGCACTAAAATTCTCAGTTGTTTCAAAGAGGCTTATAGATAAATGCAATACATCTCGGTAACTTTTAACTATTATATCGCTTGGCTTACAATTATTATAAGAAAAAAATTTTAAATTGAAGCTTTTAATGATAGTTGAAACTAAGTTAGAAAAATTGTGCATAAAATAGGACAATATCCTAATGTAGCTAGTCATTTTTTCTGGAATAAGACAATTTTTATGGAAAAATTAACCGTCCGACTGTACCTTTTTCAAAAGATAAACATTGAAATGTATGAGAAGTATCAAAGTCTAGGTTATTCATAATCTAAATAAGAAATAATATGTTCTGAAAATGTCCTCAGAAACGGAGTAAAATAAGATTTGTTCATCGTTTTCTACATTTTTCCATATACCTTTCATATACCTTTTCATATACTTCTGACAGTTTTAAATAAGTTTTTGGTTGCAGATTGTGTCCAGTGTTGGAAAAAAAACTAATACGGATGGAAAGAGAGAACGGATTTTATTCAAACTGGCATGATTTGAGAAAGGACAAAAAATATCTTCAAAGATAAACTTTGGAAAGGAAAGTTGCATGGTCTGGAGAACTTTTACTGTCTGGGAAACTCCCTCTGGCATTTGTCTCATGTAAAACAAAATGCTTATTTTATTTATTTGCTTAAAGAAAATAGACATTACAGGGGAAAAAATTCCAGTTACAGAGTGCATAATACAAAACGAAGAACAAGATCAATAAAAATATTACTAAGCACTATTGAAGAGATAAATAATTGGTAAAAAAAACATACATTAAGAAAAAAACCACTAAAAACAACACACGATAGCGCATGGTAAACTTTGAGAAAAAGTAATTCATATTAGGAGTTTAAAAGAAGTAAGAACTTATATTTACAAACATTAAATCACGTATTAGAATATCCAGCTTTTCAGCTTTCAGAAATTTTATATTTATAAAATGAGAAATTATCTATATAATTACATCTGATATCCTCAAATAAGTAGTTATTTCTTAAAATACTTGCTGGAACAGAACAATGATTACTGTTTGAAATATAAACGAAGTTAATTATATTATAGATGACTAAATAAAAAAAAGACACAAAAAGTAGTCTGGTCATTATTTCAAAACAAGTTTATCAAAAACATTGTGTAAACAATGCACTGATAAATCTCGCTAATAAAAATGTTGTTTCCTTATAAAACAAATAACTCAAAATCCTAGTTTGCGTCTTTTGACGAGTTTCGGCAACAGTATTCAACTTTCAAGTGAATAACACTAAAACATAGAGCCATCGAGGCAAGCTCATTAGAAAATTCTCTTCATTTACGTTTGAGAAACCTAAGTTTTTTATACATTTTAGAGACCCAACCATCAATATGTTGCATAAAATTACGCTTAGTTTTAAATGTAACACTGTGATCAATAGCTGAGTTTGAGTGAAATAAAGAGATATTATTGATTACAAAGAAATAAGATGTAGATATATTGTGATTTCTAAATATGTATTAGAATGCTACACTTTTCTAGGTACTATTGAAACAAATACTTTGAAAAAGAGTAGTATCATTATAAGATTGTGACGAACTTAATAATTTTAAGTCGTCAGCAAATAAAAGATACATTGGGAATTTTAAGATGCTACAAAGGTCATTAAGAAATAAAGTAAAAAGCAAGGGCCCACACACAAGGTTGAAGCTCTTTAGGTCAGATACAGCATTATTGAAATAAACGTGAAGTATTCGACTATATTAAGAAAATAACCAATCAGTAAGATTAACATGAAAAAAATCAACACATTTTCATTTCTGTAAAAAAAACCACCAAAATCAATAGAATCAAAGACCTTAGAAAAATCAGTATAAATAACAGCAAATTGGTAGTCATTTTTAAAAGCGGATATAATTTTTTAGGACACCAAGATTACTGAAACAGAAACGTTTATCTTATTTACGAATATTTTTTGGAATACCCGTTCGTTTCAGAAAGACTATGTTGCTATTTATTCTAGCGGCAACCCCAAACAGGGATTAGTCACTAACAAATTTGATTTACTTGACTGGCTAGTCTGTTCTCCTTACCTCAACCTCATGGAAAATGATTGGGAACTCCTACTTCGCTGAAAATAAGCAAGTAACTTGAAGTACTCTTTTACTGCTGAGCTTAAGGAAGCTATTGTACATGCAGGAATCAATTTAGGCAAATATATACTCGAAATTCTTTCTAAGAGTAAGATAAATAAATTTTCTGCTTTTGTCAGTAAACATGGTGGTACAATAAAATGTCTTTAGATTCATATTTATGCCCAAGAGAGCACAACGCTTCTTTAATTTTTTTGCATGTATATATGTTACCGTTATAAAGTGTATAGTTCAGTTATTTTTTATAATAACTAGGTATTTCACGAAATAACTAGTCAAGTTAGTTAAAGTATATAATAGATGAAAAATTTCATACTTTACCTAGTTATTCTATAAAATAACTAATCATAGACCGTTTAAGTGAAAAATAAACACTTTCAAAGTTATTTAATAAATCAATTGATCATAAATATTTAAAATCTCTCGAAAAATACATTTTATCCCTATTATGGATGATTAATTGATAAATAATAAGGAGATATAATTTATATTATTTCTCACATATTGCTAAGATTAGTTAAGCAGAAAGAAAAAAAAAGAATATATTGCAGAAATAGTTATATTTAAATATTATCAACAACAACAAAAAATACATGGGAAGAAAAACTGTTGCTGCATAAAAACATAGTGTAAACTTTTTCAACAAAATTGTAAGATAATATTAACTTAAATTTTATATAATTATTTTACTTTTCCTTATTTATTAGAGCAAGGATTGCTGTGATGATACTTTGAATTTGGATTCAAAATTGACTACAAGCATCTAAAACCAGTTCAAATAACTTTTTAGTGCCGTATTTCAGACATTAACCATCAAGTAATCGTTATTCTATAGAATACCTAGTTACACTTTAACGGTTACATATACATAAAAATTGCTTTATTGTTCCAAATTTTGCATTTTTTGTTTTCTCTGTATCGATACAAATACTCAGAGTATTTAACAAAAGGGTCTCTGCCTAATTTTCAAAGGAAATCTAGTTGAATTTGTAAATATGTGGAGCAGTATATATAGAAAGAGATAGTTATGTTCTTCCACAGTATTTATCGTTTAACAAGGTATGAAACGAATTTTAGATATTGTACTGTTTAGGCACAAATGAAGTCATGTTTTCATAGTCTATATTAATCATATATAGAGAAAATTGGTAGTATTGTTATATATATATTCATGCATATACAGTGTGTCCCGAAACTCTCGAACTCTAATTTCGATTTTTAAGCCAATCGAAAATGTAACCAATTTGCGCCAAAGGATTACTAAAGGAGTGAAAGAAAAAAAATTCAGCTAGTTACTCACGACTCATCGAGTGATCTTTTTTTAAAACGATTTAGAACTTGCATTCGTGTAGAAGACAAACACTTCGAAAATTTAATTCGTTTAAGTATTACAAAAATATCCTACGTTTTATTTTAAACTGTATTGCTTAATTTGAAGGGTCATTTTTGAAACGAAGTCATTTTTCAAACAAAGAAAATAAAATAAATGTCAATATTTGTTAAGGATGGAAAAGTAGCAAATGTTGTACCATTTTGAAATTTTAACTAAATGGGTCATCTTTTCAAATAACTTGCTTAGGGTAATATATAATACTTTTTCTTTTTACGGATAGTCAAATTTAGGAGACATCCTTTTCTCAAATCGATAACTACGTTTATTTTAACTAAACCAGCAAAGTTTCTATCTCTATTTGTGACTGTGATTAATAGTAGGTCTATGCAAGATCACTTTGGTGGAAAAAGCACACCAAAATTTTGAAATTTGTGGTCACACTACTTAATGATGTGATGGTGGGTGTCAATTTTCCCCATTTCCGAAAAAATACACTAGTCATCACTTTTCCAAGAGATATGGAACTTTTTTATTTTTCCCAGAAGTGATATGACTTCCCCTTCCCCCGTACCCATTTTACATTGAGTTTCGGGACACCCTCTGTGTATATATATACAATAATAAACTTTTCCGTATATAAATAAGTACTTATTGTTTATAGCTATTGTTAACACTTTTTATTCACTTGGAACCATGCAATATAATTTAATGTGTTCCGATTAGAATGATATTTGACTGTATGATCTTTACAAACATTAAAGCATGATAAGTGACTTGTTACAGCAAAACTGATATTTACCGTAAAGTCCGGCGTATAACGCGCACTTTTTATAAAATTGAAATTTACGGGGGCGCGTTACACACCAGGTATAAAAATGGTAGCTTTTAAAATAAAAAAATCAAAAGAGATGACCATAAAAGAGCTAGACTTCTTCATGTATGGATACATTGTGTATTTAAAAGAAGTGACACTATTTCTTGTTACAATTAATCTATTATGACGATTTTCTAGTATCCAGTTTGTAACGCTTACTTCTATAATAAGCCATTTTGTTACTCTTTTAAGTAAAGGAAATTTATTTTCTGGCATATATTAAATCCCTTTGACTTTTAAACCTCTGCTGTGTTTGTTTCGTTTAGATATTTATTGTTCAAAAGAATACTATGAATTATATTGAATATGCTTTACACAACTTAAGTAGTCTTAGGCGCGTTCTCTTAATGTATCCGAATACGTTCGGAATGGTGGTTTGGCAAAAGCGTATAAATAGATAATATTTATGATATTTAGTGTTACTTAGATTAAAAAACGTACATAAAATTGTTTTAAGAATATTATTATAGTGAAAATTATTTATAAGTACAATATTTTGACACAAGACAAAACATTCTCCTTCTATGAAAAATAGAAGAACATGAACTAGAATTTTTTAAAATATATAACTTTGAAGTGGATTTATCCATATTTTACTACAACAGAGGGAAGAAATTTCAAGAAAAAAACGCCGATAATTGTTTCAATTGGTGGTAACTCTGAAAATAATGTGAATTTTTCAAAACTTCTAGTTCAGACTCTCTGGAGAAGTATTTACTTTATCTAAACACACACACACAAAATATTATTATTATAGAAGCATTTTTTATAAAAGGAGAACGATTGAAAAAAGATTATTCTAAGTCAATGTTTTGCCAAAATGTTGTATTTAAATAATTTTTTTTGTCAAAATGTCCTTATAAAACAATTTTTTACATGTATTCTAATCTAAGTGACACTAAATATCAGGAAAATTATGCATTTATGCCCTTTTTTAAAATCACGGTTCCGAACGTAGTCGGATAACTTAATTTTTTTTTCAAATTAAATCACTCTCCTCGTGCGTCACGTAAAAGTGAAGGAGTGAGTGAGTGAATATTAACGTCGCACTGTTCAGACACACGAGGGCTTTCGGCGACGGACCTTAAATTATAATGGCGATTCAATGGAAACATAGCGAAATTTTCACGATAGAGTCAAGTTGACAACTGTCTAGCTACTTTCATAGCTCGAGCTTTATTAGAGCTTTGGGAAAGACTAGACTTACGCTTTCATGGCATAATTCTTAGTACGTACTTTTTCTACACTTCCAAAAAATATAGTACAGTAGTTATTATTATTTTTATACATAAAAAATACAATACCTGCCTATTCAATTTAAATTATAGCGTTATAATTAACTACTAACCACAAAAAATTATGCAAATTTGTCCAAATGATGTAGTGTGGAAGACAAAGTTTATCTACTTTAAATACCAGAAGTGATAAAGGTATTTATTTTGGTATAAGGATCAATTTGTTACTACCAAATGTGCATAATAAAATCATAAGAAAAGCGTGCATGGAAATAAATTATCAATTTTTATTGTATCTATGGTTCCCAATTTTGTATGAAAAAAATCAGCAATAGTAGCTATTCAAATAAAGAGAGACTTAACACAACCTCTCCCTTCGAAATCTAGGTTTATTATAAAATAAATTTTTTAAAAAAAACAGTGATTACACTGATGAAAGCAATAAATTAGAAGACAGCTCCTTTCGTAGAAAAAACATAAAAGGAAAATTTTGCTTCACACATAAAAGATAGATATATGCTGTCGCGGGAATTTTTGCAGATGGCAGAATTTTTTCCTACTTACTTGATAATTATCGTTATATTTTGGACACTTCCCACAAAATCTTGATAAATTATAGCCTATGGTTATTCTGATGAATAAGCTATATTATTGTAAAGTGTTTCTTAAAATTCCATTTAGTTGTTTTTGCGTGAAAGAGTCACAAACATACATACACACATATAAACTTTCGCGTTTATAATATTGGTAAGGATGTATCAGCTAAAGTTAATAAATTGAATAAAGGTACCACACACACACACTCTTAGGTGTCTAACTAATAAAAAATGTTTTTTCCTTGCACTCTATGTACAGGAAGTGGAGCAGCTATTGCATTTTTTAATACTTCAAGTTATTCAAAATATTATGACCTATCCCCTTCCCAAAAATACTCTCCGTATTCCCGAAACAAAGTAACATACGATCATATTGCCCGTTGAAATTATTCAATAACAATGATAAATTTAAATTCTCCTCAAAAGAGATAATTTTTCAAAATACTTTAAAAGAATAGCTCAGCCACTAAGTGAAGGATCAAGTAAAAGACAAAATTTTTTCTAACGTGATTACATATTTTAAAAAAGATTCTTTGACATTTTATAAAAGAATAGGAAATTTTTGGAGGAAGAAATATCGTGGTTTATTTTGACTTTTTATTGCCTAGTTCGAATATGGAACATGAAAAGATTTTAAAGAAGTCGGAAGATGTTTTTAGTGTAATAGATATTATCTAGCTGTGTCAGAGAAGGGCGTTATTTATGATGTAATCTTGAATTTCATTCACTTTTTACTGTATGTTGATCCGTCATTTGGTGTAGTGTAGCGTAAAATAATTGTAAAGAAGAAATAAATATATCACGGGAAAATTTTATGAATGAAGTTTAATAATTTTGTCTTAAGTATCAAATTATTTTCGTTACATCTTGCATCATATTTTGATGTAGTTAATGTATTTCGTGCATTTTTGTGTGCAGCAGCACAAACTAAAACAGTTGAAGAGAGATTTGATTTATATTTCATAATAGTTTATTTTGTTTCGCGTATTACTTGAAATATTTTTGGCAAAGAAAATTATATCTATTTTCAGAAATTGTATCTGCTCACCACATAGTTTGCTTATGTGTATACTAAAACTGATTAATATTTCCAAAATTTAAGGAAAAATCTTTTCGTTTTATTTAGTTTTGATATATAAAGGTAACTATATATATTATGAATGATAATACTACTTTTTTAGAAAACATACAAAAATAAATAAATTTAAAAATGTTAAAAGTGATATTGATAATATTTTATTTAAACATCAAAATATGTTCACCAACATTTAAAAGCTTGTTTTTATCACTTTCAAGAAGAAATAAGATAGCGTATTAGACTTTTTCAATATTATTTGTTCGTCATCAATTGGAATCAAATATAAAGAAAGGCTGCTTTTTAAATTTTGTAGAAGAATACTCCTTGTAATATACTGCTTAAAATTATAATTTACCTTAATATTGCTTTAAAATACTGTAAATATCATAATTTTGAAGTCACTCGGTATTTTGCTTAAAATAATTGTTTAATGTAATGAGCATAATGCTTTGATGATAATTCAATTGGGAATCTAATCCTTTTGAATTACTTCCTTTGTCTTAAATTTTATTATTAAATTTCAAATAAAAGTTCATGTTCATTATGATAGCCCTAATCATTAACATTAGTAGTATAATGGATTGGAAATATAATAGAAAACAAGCAATAGGGAATATTTTCAACAACAAGGACTAAATAAAAGGAGAATACACCTGGCAGTACTAAAAAGCTTTAAAAGAAATGTATAGGAATTATCATTTAAAGTATATTTTGATAAAATCTTAAACAATATTCATCAAGTCACATTTTGTACTGATTGATAATTTTCTAACGAAGTAAGTTGGAAATATTTCTGTCCTTTTAAATATTTCAATAAACAAAAAAGATGAAGAGCATAAGCAATTTAAGATAAAATAATAAGCAAAACTCTTAGAGCATTAGCAAAATGTAGCTAAAATGCATATTTTGAAAAATCTAGAATTTTATACTAATTTCACGCTTTTTAATCACTATGAGGCTTGAATTAATAATAATTTGATAGTAGAGTTAGAGTTTATTCAATTAGCAAGCACGAAACATTTTTACTTGGAAGCAATTGTAAACGATTTCTTTTTAGTTGAAGAAAGCACAAAAAAATATTCTAAATTCAAAAATGATCTGTTATCTTTGTGAATATTCATGAAACCTCCTAGTCGTATTAATATGAAATGCAAATAATAAGTAGTGATAAGAGAGAGACTTAAAAGAAAACATCAAAGGCATGTGAAACATTGTATGTATGTTTTATTTAAGAAATGTGTTTAAAAAGTACCACAGTTGCTTCTCACTCAGCTGTAATATCAAAAGCTACGATTCTTATCTTCACTAGCTTTGAATCACAAACGAGAAACTCGCATCTAAATCAAGAGGACTTCATGGTCAACGATACTTGATTAGAAGAAAATATGACTAATTCAAATGAAAAAAGCAAAACACGTTGCACGAAATAATTAAAATTTGTATATTTTTGAAATATCGAAGAGTAATTTAGTAACATAAATACTTTTTTCTGCTGAAGGAGCCAAAAATACTCAACAATCAAAATGTCTTTGTTATGCGAGACATATAACACCGTTTCATGCTTTCTTCTTTTCGAATCAGATTAAAATCTTGATCACAGCATTTTATAACCGAAGTAAAACATTTATGATGTATTGGATATTGATGGCTTTCATGTTCAACCAAAAGTTTCGACCTGTAAAGTACAATCTGGAGCCATGCAATCAGACATTCTCAACAGTTTATGGATTGATTTATGACTTTAACGACCATACTCCGCTTTTAGAGACAAGTCAATTGATCCTTACGAAAAAAAAAATATCTCCTATCATCTATTTCCCACAAAATAAAAACTGGAAAAATTTTTCCAACAGTTGATATATATATATATATATATTCGTATATCCAGCACACCGGGAAGTTACATATTATCAATCTAGCAACCATCACAGAGTTTCTGATTTTAATAAGGTTGAGGAATACATTAAGGAAATTTATTTCTTTGGAAATTTGAGCATATATATATATATATATATATATATAGTCAAAATTCTCTACTAAAGACATGAGTATTCAACAATCAAAACTGAAAAAAATTGAAAATGCAAGATAACCAGACATAAGACTGTAGGAAGAATATATGAGAAATTATAATTATAATAGAGTTTAAAAAAAAGACATATGGATGCTACAGTATTATAAACATTGCTGACTTAGGACAGAGCTCTTATATATAAAATAATTTTTATAAAAGTGGGGTTTAACATGATTTGTATCCTGCCAACCTTCCCCCTTAAGGTATCCGACTATGTACGTAACCGTGATTTTTCAAAAGCGTATAAATGGATAATATTTATAATATTTAGAGTCACTTAGATTACACAATTTGTATAAAATTGTTTTAAGAATATTATTACAATAAAAAATTATTTAAGTACAATATTTTGATAAAAAAATGAACATAGAATGACCCATTTTCAAAATATTCTCCTTTTGTGAAAAATGCTTCGTCTATAATAATGTTTTGCCTGTATATAGCTCAGACCTCTGTACAGAGGCTCAACTAGAATTTTTGAAATATATAGCTTAAAAGAGGATTTATCCCTGTTTTACGACAACAGAGGGAAGAAATTTTAAAAAAAAAAACGTCGATAATTATTTGAATTGGTTGTAACTCTGAAAATAATGGGAATTTTTCAAAAAAAATAATTCAGACTTTCTGGAGAAGTCTTTAGTTTATATAAGCAAAATATTATTATTTTAGAAGTATTTTTTATAAAAGAAGAACATTTTGAAAAAAGGTTATTCTAAGTTAATTTTTTGTCAAAATATTGTATTTAAATAATTTTTTTTTTTTGACAAAATGTCCCTAAAACAATTTTATGCATGTATTCTAATCTAAGTGACTTTAAATATCGTGAAAATCATCCATTTATGCTCTTTTTTAAAATCACGGTTCCGAACGTATTCGGATGCCTTAATGTTAATGATACTAAGCAAAAACCTATTGAAAATGATGAATAGAATATCCAAATCCATTACAAGAAAAAATGTAATTTACCTAAAAATTGCATTCAAAAATGCAGACACGAGCTAAATCTGAGTTCAATAAACAAGTTATTCCCAGATTTTGGACCCAAATGCAAATTCAAAGCATGGGAATGGCTGAATAGCAGCACTTATCAAAAGTATGAAAGGAATAGAAATAAAAATCAGAAAGAGTGTTTACATACTACAATTACTTTAGGGACACTAGGATTATGTATGAATTAAAAATATAATAATATTAAGTAATTTTATCTAATATTAGAATATTGAGATAACATCTAGGAAAAATAATAAATTTATACTAACAACGTATTAATATTCTAAGGAATTTTAATCCTTGCTATTTAAAATTTCCTTATTAATAAATAAATAACGATTAATAAAATTAATTGGGTATTTTTGAATCAAGTAATATTTAGTAAAATGTTTTTAGTTTTTTTTTTATTTTATTTTTTCTGATTTTTTTGAAATTAGAAATTTATCGCGTTGTATATAATTAATAACAATATTTCTGCATATAGAAACATGTACATTACTCTCCCAATGAGGTACTTTTATAATATTGAATTTAAATTATCTCTTCCCTTTTATCATAAATATTAGTAACTATGACATTATCTTTTAATTATATATATATATATATATATATACTCAAAAGATGGCGCTATACGTTTAATAAAATTAATAATACTTTATTTTATATTAGTATCATTGTGTATGCAAGGAAGTCCTTTTATTTTCAATTAATTTTATATCATTACTTAAGATTTTTAAATGCATTTTTACAGACTTACTTTTATTTTATCTTAATTTACTAATTCTACTTTTATTTGGTACTGCTAATAATGCCTTTGTATTGGCTTGAAACGTTAACCTGAAGTTGTGTTCGAGAGGTAAATTTTATCATCTTCTAGTTTTTATTACATCGGTTTTAACTCTGTACTAGTAAGTAGTCTATTAAATTTTAACGTTATATATTAATAGTATGATATATATTGTTTGGTAATAATTATATATCTATAATATTTCTTCCTTTTCGTATGGCCCAGTGTATAGGCAAATTACAAGTGCATTTTGTCTGGTCACAAAACATTATTTAAACCTGCAATCTTGGTTCCAAAGGCCAAAAGTTTGCTATTGTACTACTGTGGCTAATATTTCACTCTACCCTAACTGGTTATACTTAGGCTTATATCTAGTTGTATATATTATTATGGATTATATATATATATATAAGATTAACTATTACTAAATAAAAGTATTACTATTATTATGAGACATTAGATGCTTAAAGAATTTTAGAAATAGTTAGTCCATTCAGATTGTAGTAAATGTGTATTTTTATAGTATCAGAACTACGTTGTTATGGGCATAGCAGATCGTAACTATAAGTAATAGCCCAGTAGATATTTATGGTTATAACTTCAGTTAGCAATTTGGGTAGAAGTTTTAACAGTGGATAAAAATGAATGCATCAACAAAAAATGCATCAAATAAATATATAAAAAAATTTTTGCTAAGTTAGAATTCCTTCACTAAGAACGTATTTGATAAATCAGGATTTAAAATGACATTTAAAGATAGATTACATTACATTTCAGGAGAAATGCATAATTTGATTTATAGAGAACTGTAATATCTCTCACACGATATATTGATGCTCATAACCAATTCATTTACACGCATCTTTGACAGAACAAATATATCTCACCCCAAAAAATTTAAAATTTGAGTCATCGAGTGTACAAATAGCAAATAATACTTTTCTGTAGGCATAATAATATATTGAATTATACACTTCGAGTTTATTTGTAAATTCTTTTTTCATAAAAACTTTTCTACACATGCGCACATAATTTTTAAAGATTGTAATACTTTGTCGTATTATCTTATTCTTATTTTATAACTTGATACACTGCAAGATGTATCAAGATACACTGTTAGACGTAATACAAGACTTGTAAAATCTTTGAAACCAAGATTTTTAAAAAAAATTAAATATGGAAGCGCGTGCAAAAGATATTTTAACATGCTTCTTTTCAATTTTTTGATGAATATAGATTATTTTAGCGAAAATGGAGTTATTAAAAACCATACAAACCAAGACAAATATTTTACGAAGCTACATAATGTTAAAGGGTTCCTATATACGGTTTAAATTTAAGGTATCCGACCACGTTCGGAACTGTGATTTTAAAAAAACGCATAAATGGATAATTTTCATGATATTTAATGTCCCTTAGATTAGAATACATGTATAAAATTGTTTTAAGGACATTTTGACAAAAAAAAATTACTTAAATACAATATTTCGGCAAAAATTTAACTTAGAATAACCTTTATTCAAAATGTTCTCCTTTTGTGAAAAATGCGTCTATTATAATAATATTTTGCCTGTATGTAGCTCAATCCTCTGTACAGTGGCTCAATTATGATTTTTAAAAAATTCACATTATTTTCAGAGTTACCACCACGGATTTTTTTCTTAAAATTTCTCCCCTCTGTTGTTGTAAAACATGAATAAATCCACTTCTAAGTTATATATTTCAAAAATTCTAGTTGAGCCTCTGTACAGAGGTCTGAGCAATATACAGGCAAAATATTATTATAATAGAAGCATTTTTCACAAAAGGAGAATATTTTGAAAATGGGTCATTCTATGTTCATTTTTTGTCAAAATATTGTACTTGAATAATTTTTTATTGTAATATTATTCTTAAAACAATTTTATATACATTTTCTAATCTAAGTGACACTAAATATTGTAAATATTATTCATTTACATGCTTTTGCAAAATCACGGTTCCGAACGTAGTCGAATAAAAATTAAAGGAAAAAAACTTATATCCCTCCCCTTATATATTTACCTCTCTTATTAGTTGTTCTGTAATTCTGGTTAAACTATAGTCATTATATAAAACTCAAATAGAAATATTCTGCCGTTTTTTAAATCCAGTGATAGCACACACTAGACAGATATTTTAAGAGAAACATCTCTGTATGAACTTTTTCATAAATATAACACTAAAAAAATGAAAGCAACATTTTAAAATATATTTATCATTTTAAATGCGTTAGGGATATTTGATGCTTGAACCAAACTTCTAACTGCTGTATAACTGAGACTAGATACGCATATTAAAACAAATCGATTACTTTAAGCATACTCTCACCATCTAATGCACTTTACAAGGTAATTTCAAAACTGTAGAGTTATAGGTAATCTCTCCTTTCTATTCTAGCTGTGTGAGCGCGTAGATTATCAACAGCTTCAACAGATGGTTTTGTGGGTAATCGAAGTAAACAATGCCTTGCTTAATTAATCCTTTCGCATAGGTTGTAGATGAAAATGTGATGTAATTTTAATTAGTAATCACTCATTCTTTATATATGTGAAGCAATTTAACAGTTGTTAATTAAATAGTGAAAAATAATATCTTTTAAAAGAAGGTACTATGAAGCTAAAGTGAAACTGATGAGCGTTAAAAAATTTTTAAGCTTTACGATCGAGAAACGTTTTTAAAACGATTTATTCTCACGTTATTTGTTTGATAGTTTTTATTTTCTATACAGTATGTCTTTTGTATGAGGTGTCTTCTGCAATGCTAGTGTAGAAGATTATATAAAACCTCGTATAATTTAAATAAACTTATTTCTAGAAAAAAACTATTCGATGACAGTTATGTGTCTCTTTTATTTTTAAGAAATTTCTAATTTATTCATCATATAAATACTAAAGGTGAATGTTCGATAAAATTTTGGATAGTGCCAATCTATAAAATTATTTCAATATTTCTATTTGTACCATTTTTATTAATTTATATTGTAATGGATGGTCGGTGCTACCCATTAGTGTGAGAGGGTTGGAAGAAAGATACAAACGCTATTTATTACCAAATTCTCAACAATGACACAAATTCAACAACCCAAGTTAAGAAATGCACCCATTGATAAATATGGGGAGCAATTATCGAGGTAGACGAGATACTAAGAGATTTAATAATAAATCGGATCACTTACACATAGCACGTCCAGGCAATACACCTTCTTATGTTTGAAGATGCTCTCTAAAGTAATCTAACTCAAACGAACCTGAATCCGCTTTATCAACTAATTGACCAAATCGTCAATTTTAATATTAATCAAATTATCTACGAAGCGCTCTCGCTTAGATATACGTTAATCACTACTTGCAATCCTGTTCACTTCTAACTTCTCTCTCCTTGCGAGCTTGAAAGTTAATCTTTATACACAAGCCTTGATTTACATATTCACATCTTATTCTTCGGAGGAAAGTTTTCATTAGAAAAATATTTAAAGACCCATTATTCTCCAAGAGAATTAGTTGGAAGAACGCGAATAGATCCGTTACAATATTATTTAAAAGATGAAAAAGATTATTAAAAGTTCAGAATTAAACAGTAGGGAAAACAAAAGATTTTTAAAAGAAAATAAGAACATCGAAATATTTTATAAAATGAAAAATTAATCACTTTTTTTTTCTTACTGAACTGGATAATATAAGGCAATGCGAAAATATTAAATATATGATTTCAAAGCAAATAGTTATAAACTCCAGTTCTTATTAATAGTCGTGGCAGCTTAGGAGTCATAATCACGAACTCGTGACTGTTCACACTCACTCAGTTTTAAGTTTAGAATTCCTTTATAAATCCAGCTTCGAAATAATGGAGATTTCTGAGCGTCAGACTAAACTGGACTCAGAAATACTCTTGTGCTATGGTGTAGAATATTTTAGTGAGATAAATATGAATTAAAGTTTAATCTCCGTTACCTGAGTATGGGTCAAAACTGCGAGGTCAGTCGCTTTTAAGCCTCGGGTTGTTGCAAACGTGACATCAATTCCAAGCAGCTATTTCTGGGAATTTTTTGGAGGAAAAATTTTGACGAATGAAAATTTTCAAGAAAATTTGTGTTACTGATTTTAACCCTAATTCATGAGATTGGGTGAAAAATTAAGAACGAAAAGAAGCAGATACAAATATACTAGCTATTTAAAAAAAAGATTATCTCAGCTATGTATTATTAATCCAAAAAATTCAGGGAGTTTTTAAATGATACTGTATTTAAGGTATCCGATTACGTTCGGAACCGTGATATTGCAAAAGCGAATAAATGGATAATTTTCATGATATTTAGTGTCACTTAGATTAGAATACATGTATACAATTGTTTTAAGGATATTTTGACAAAAACAATTATTTAAATACAATATTTTGGCAAAAAAAAAACCTTAGAATAATTTTTTTTTCAAAATGTTCTCCTTTTGTGAAAAATGCTTCTATTATAATAATATTTTGCCTGTCTATATCTCAGACCTCTCTACAGAGGCTCAACTAGAATTTTTGAAATATATAACTTAGAAGTGGGTTTATCCATATTTTACGACAACAGAGGGGAGCAATTTTAAGAAAAAAAAGCCGATAATTATATTTCAATGGGTTGTAACTCTGAAAATAATGTGAATTTTTCAAAAATCATAGTTGAGCCTCTATAAAGAGGTCTGAGCTATATATAGGCAAAATATTATTATAATAGAAGCATTTTTCCTAAAAGAAGAACATTTTGAAAAATGATTATTCTAAGTTAATTTCTTGCCAAAATATTGCATTTAAATAATTTTCTTTGTCAAAATGTTCTTATAAAACAATTTTATACATGTAGTCTAATCTAAGTGACACTAAATATCATGAAAATTATCCATGTATGCGCTTTTTTAAAATCAAGGTTCCGAACGTAGTCGGATACCTTAAGGTTCTATACCTAAATATTTTAATTTTTTTTATATAAGTATATAACTTAAAGTTTAAATGCTATGTTTGACAGAATATTAAATATCCATCTTACATGTGTTACTTTGAAAATGATGTTATCTTAAAACTTATTTTTCCTCATTCAAATTTAGCCTCAGGTTCTGTATTGCTTTATAATATGAATAAATTCTGAAGATTCTCTTTTAAATAATATTAATTGGACTATTAAGATTATTCCATAGTAATTGCAATTATATTATCAGTCGATTTGTTAACTATTATTAGTATAAATAAGTTTTTTTTCAGTTTAATTATAAGTGTTGACACATCTACTTGTTATTTATTTTCTTCCTTTTTTATTAAATTAACTGTAAGTTTCATTTTTTCAATAGTCTCCATTTTTCTCCCTGTTTGATATTTTTTGATGAAATTTTAAAAAAATATAGATAATTTGCTTGTTTTTTTTAAATAACAATGAAGAATACAGGAGTATTTTTAATTGTCTAAATGAATAAAATGGGTTTTGGCATTATACGAGTTATTTCTAAAAGTAAAACTGCTGAAAATGAATTATATAATTAATGAGATTAAATTATGTTTAATAAATGGTACAATGTGCAGAATTCTTTTTAAATGTTTTCCCACATGTATGCGTTTTCTTACAGTTCATCAACATTCCTGTTTTATCTAAGGAATTCCATTAATGCTATTCTAAAATTAATTAATTACTTTTCTTTTTGTTTACAGTTAACAACTTTAAGCAGAACCTATTTTTTTTATTTTAATATTTTTCCATCTTCCTGTTCTTTGAATAAGTCAGGAAAAATTCAATCAATCACAGAACTACCATGGGATGTTATTACATAAACAAACTACAACTAATCGGTAAATTTCAGAAACTTAATTGTAATTCTTTTGTTCTTCTTCTTCAAGCTAATTTCATTTTCCTTCCTCTATTGTTTTTTAACGCTTTACATTTTAATCCAAAATGCTGAGAGAATAAAATTCTTAATAGTATTAACCAAGTATTCAACTAACTGTGAAATGTTACGCAAAAATCTAATTATACAATCAAGTTAAAATATAATTGAGTTCCATTGAATAAAAATTTCCGTTTAATTACAGGGTTTTATTATCCAGACGAAATTTCCGCAGGAACAGTAAAACTAAGAATTCTATTCATAGTTTCTTATATCTTTAATAAAAGATCATGCTTATGATGATATTTTATCAAATGGTTATGAAATCTTTTGAAGACGTGAAGAAAAAAAATGAATGAATATTAAACATTGGAAGAATTTGCTGTTAGCTTAATTGGATTAATCGAAGCTGAATTTTTTTCAAATTGTGTAACTAAACTTTCTAGTTATTTACACACTACACTTAATGTCTTATAAATTTACTTACCAACGATTAAATAAAAATTATACTCTTAATTAATTCAAGCTAACGATATTAATTACTTTTCAAAAAAAGTAATTGGCCTGCATTGTAAAGTACTTTTTTTATAATCTGTACGTAAAATTAATCACTGGGAAAAACTGGTCTATTCCAACCACTTTATTAAATTAAAATCTCCTTTTCTCAAGATGTATTGACTTTATACAACTTTTTTAAAAAAATAAATGGCTTGTGAATGTCATTAACGTTATTTTAAATTATTAGCACTCCTGCTTGCAATTTTTTTAGCATCTTACATAAGAGTATCTACATTATTTTATATCTAATAATCTTTGTTATCTTGTACATTAATAAATTAGAAAAAAGTTCATTTACTTCAGAATTACTATATACTTAAAAATAAACCCTTAATAGTTTTTAAATAATTTTTAACTTAGAGTTTCTTCTTTGTGGAAAGAATTAATATCAGTTACAAACTTGTTAACTATTATTATAATTCTTAATTCTAATCATTTAAGGGGACAAAGTACAATTCAATTGACAAAAAATGGTCAAAAAATCAAATCTAATTTTTTTAGCCTAAATTATTTTTTATATACTTTTCTACGAACTCAGAAAATTTGAAAGCTCTAAGTTTAACTTTAAACTGACTTATTTCGGAAAGATAAAATAACTAGTCTGTCTTCACATTTAAAATGCTAAACTTTGTTTTCTATTGTGCCTAATACTTGGAAATGTTCCTCTCTTGTTGCTAATAGTACTGGGAATAAAAGTTGGTATGCAATTTTCAATCAAAGCAATACTTATTTTAAAAAAATAATTGAATATAGAATTTATATATTGTTTAAAGAATTTTCAATAATCATTCATAAAAAGAAGTATTGTATGAATACCAATCATGTTATCGCAGGACCCATACCATCTTTTGTTATACATAGTTTGAAGTACTTTGAAATCAAATTTCATATATTTGCGTCAATTTTTGTAAGAGGAGTAGCATTTTAAAATCACTTTATAAGTTTCAAGTTTTCCCCTTAAAAAATTAAATGGTTAGCTTTTTTATGAAATTTTGAGCACAAAATTTGTTTTACAAAACTTGTTTTGTGTACATCATACACACACATAGGAGGCAACCAAAAAAATTATGAAAATCATTAAATTAAAAATTTTTGTGTCAATCGTACCATGTCCCCTTAACATAAATAAAATCAGTAAGCCCTAACTATTTATAAGAGCTTTTTATTTTACCAGTTAAATATATTTTATACTAGACATATATTTATGGTCCCTATTCTTGGTTATCAGAATACCTAGTTTTCGTTTTATTTCATCGCAAATCACTTTTTTCGGCTTCAAAAACTTTTCCCTTGTAAACTGCATTAGTGTTGTACAATTTTTTTTCGGTTAAAAAAGAAAGTATAAAAAATTACCGCATCAGCTGTCAGTCGCTCTCTCAATTACTTTTTCTTTACACGCTTTCTGGTTTACTTTAACCCGATTCGCTGTGTCATATCTGGTTGGATTTAATTCGATTGGCTGTGTCGTGTTATTGGCGATTTATCTTCTTTAGTTTTGATATTATTTTACTGTAAAGCGGAGGCAGTATAAGAAATGAAAAAACTAGGTAAGCGTATAAAACAGGACGCAAATCGCCATTGATGGAACTATTAATGCTATTGGTATTTATGGTCCTTACAATAATGTCAAAAGTTTCTTATTCAATCCAAAACTTTCTTCTTATGATGTCTTTTGGTGTTTCTTTTACTTTAATGGTCTCGTTTACAAATGTTTTGATATGTTCGAATCATTTTTAAATGCATTTTGTTGTTCACAATGGGTGAACAGTCCCAAACCTAGTAGGCATAGACTTGAATAAAAGCTAAATTCAGACACACTTGCAACATCTAACCATGTTTGAAAAGCAATTTCCCTTTAGCCGCAATAAAATCATTTTTTCTCTGAACTCTTACCCCTTAAAATTCAGTAAGATATATGCTGCACCTCAAATCTTTTTCTCATTTACTTCGTCTATGATACAACTACTATATCAAGTGATTTATGGATAGTTCTCCCCTCATTTTCTTGGGAAGAACTGTATGAATCGCTTGGTACAGTAAATGTCCGACCTGAAGTAAATGCGAAAAAAAAAATTGGGGTACAGAATATACAACATCAAGTTTTAAAGGTTAAGCATGAAATAAAATTTAAAAATATATGAAATTATCTTTTTCACTACAATATCTATTTTTCTAAAGTAAATAATTCTTTAGAGTTTTTTTCATTTGCCCTTGGAACTGACTTGAGTGTGCACCTATACAAATGTTTTATATATAGACAGGGACTTTTTTTCTGTTTTTAAATGTTCATATTTCTTTTCACAAATTTTTAACTTGTGACGGGGCTTTATCGTGACTTCTATTAATAAACCTCTTGGGAAAACTTTGGAGCTAGAATGGCAATTCTTTCCAACCAATCCAAGAAGAGAACGCGATTATGTAGATTAGGAAGTGTATATTGGAGCTTTTGTATTAACGTGGAGTTCCCAGAGTTCCCGGAGTTCTAATAGTGAGTTCTAAGGAGGAGATCTAATAGTGCCAGTGAAGTTCTAGGAAAGTGCTAGAAGAGTTCTACGTGAAGTTCAAATCTGGAGGATTATCCATTTGCTGGATCAAGTAGGATCAAGAATTAATTTGACTATATAAGGACTGTAGCTGTTCGCTGTGGCATAGCGGTAAGATAATTTAGATTAAGCTTTAAGACTATAGCGGATTCTAGTAAGTTAGGAAATCATCTATAAATATAGATTCAGTGGTTTATTGTGCTACTTGTTAGAATTACAGTTTAAGTCTCATCACTCCTGATCATAAACCTCCTAGACTAGTGATGTTTAGTTTAATATAAATTAAGATCATAATAAGCTAATTTTATTATGGAAGAGTTTGGTGGTCAATCTTTTATCTCCTCAAACTATGGTCGCGTGGATGGTGAAGAGATGATACCCCCAGTTCACGGGGTATCACAAACTTAGTTCCTTAACACTACAACGCTTGTTCTAGCCCGTTGCTTTGTACTAGTGGTGTACGAGTAAAATAATTTCAGAAGTTCGAATATAGATAACAAATTAAATCTGGATAGGTAATGTGTGGTTCTTATTCATTACGGAAGTTTTTTTCCTACTGCTAAGATGGACTGTAAGAACATATTTAAATGGATATTAGTTCTAGTCTATCCGATATGTTATGCTCGATTTACAAAATGAAACCACTTTCACAAAGAAGCTGAGAACTAACACAGCATTATTTAAAATTGTAAGACTAAATGTAGGATTATATATTTAACTTAAAATGTTTATGAATTTGCTAAGATTCAGGAACAATGTTATATATAAAATAAACGCAAATATTTGATTACATTATATGTCAATGTCCATGTTTACTCTCAGCAATATAAACTGCCATCACAAATTATGGTGCATTTTCCATTTTATAGCAATATTTTAATACACATTTATTACTGAATTCCATAGTAAATTATATTCTATTTTTAAGATTAATGCAACA
Organism: Trichonephila inaurata madagascariensis; assembly: GCA_019973955.1. Taxonomy (NCBI): domain Eukaryota; kingdom Metazoa; phylum Arthropoda; class Arachnida; order Araneae; family Nephilidae; genus Trichonephila; species Trichonephila inaurata. The sequence goes on from BMAV01016884.1 coordinate 495,033, forward strand.
TCAAATCAAATAATCTAAGCTCCATTTTAGAAATCATTTGATTTATTCTAACATATTATAACCATTAATCACGAAATTGCTGTGATATTTTTTTCTATTACTTATAGAAATCAAATGGCTAATAAGAAAGAGTAAATATCGAAATGATGCACTTAAATGCATTTAAATAGTATAAAAAATCAACGAAATGTATTTCAAACAGCGGGGCAATATAACTTTTATTGATTCTGCATTTTTCCCTCACTGGCTATACAAAAGATTTAAAAACCAGGCAGAAATTATTAATTTATTGTTTGGTGTAGATATTGAAGTCAGTTTTATTCCATGCTTAAAAATTTAGTTACTTGTTTAATACTTTTAGTTAGTACTAAACAAGTCGCTTGATACAGTAGTTTAGTTTTAGTACTTTTAGTTACTTTTTTAAGTTACTTATTTGTTGTTATCTGAGTTATATCATATATGATTCAGAGAAACTAAAATATTCAAATTTTTTTGACTATTGAATGAGAATTGTTGAAGTGAAAAAGTTATTTTATTCGTTTCTGATAGTGTTGTCTTAGAATTAATGTTATTTCGATTCGTAAAGCAATGGTCGGGTAACCAAAGGATCGTTTGTTTGTGTCTTAACTACATCAAATACAAAAATGTTGGATAATTGGGCAGTACATATGAAGTTTTAAAGAACCTTCATTGAGGAATATTTAGGACCCTTTCATGATTATTTATATCCTTAAAATTTTCTAATTATAACTTGATATGAAGTATTTCTATTATTTTAAGTAGTCATTTGAGCCAAAATATGCTCTCTATAGCAGTTCTCAGGCTCAAAAAAAGTTTCTAAAAAGCATTGCAAAAAAAAAAGGCATCATAAAACTTAAAAGGATTATTATAAGAATAAATAGTTTGTGTAAATAGATACTTTTGAATTGTGTGCGCAAGGGATATCAAAAAGTGCTATAATGTGATGTTTTCTAAAAATTACAATGAATAAATAAGTTCAAAACATAAAATTTACTTTCACACAATACTATATCAAAACCCAAGAGATTGAAATTAGCTCTGAATTTAATTTATATTGAATTTCTCGAACTCATTATGCATTAATACTTAATTTTCTAAAATAAAAGTAAGGTATAATAGTTGAAGGTTATGTCTTAGAATTATAAATTAAAATCATTAAAATCTATATCTATATCTAAATATATCTGTATATATTTCCCAAAGGTATTTTAGTGCGTCATATTTCCAGAATCAAAGACATTCTTCCAGACTAGTAAATAGTTTAATCTTCTTTTATATATTTACTGTAACTGTTTCTAAGCAGAGTTGAAGCGTATTTAATGTTTTCTGATGTTTTAGAATCCTAAAGAATGTTCAAATATTTGAATTCCAAATTTTTAAAATTTTATATTAAACATAAATTCCAACTTCCCCTTTTTTTAAACTTAAGTCAAACTTAAGTTTAAAAAGAAATTGAAATGTTCTTAAAAACTGAAGTTGTAGCAAATAACGCAGCCTTTTCACTTGAAAATGGAGATTTATAATGTTGTTTATTTTAAATAAATGTATCGTTAAGTGAACGAATGGGAAATCAAGGTACCAGTATAAAATGCACTTAATAACCAGTATTATAAATGGGACACATTTACATATATAGTGAGTTGTAGAAATTCGTGCGCCTATTTCATAGGAGATAAACGATGAAGATAATTTTCATGAAACTCTTTAAGTAAAAGTTATAAAAACTCCGACTCATTTTTAAAGCAGTTCTTACTATTTTTAAAAAATAACATTGCAAAGCAAGTTTAAAAGATCACTCAATGTTACAACCCACCATGGTTTTGTTTGATGGTTCATCATTTTATATGAAGAAAAATATGCTATTGTTTTGTCAAGGAATTAATCCTACGAAGGTACCACTGAAATTTTTGTAATCAGATATGTGAATTTGAAGTAATTTTTCCTAGATATGACCATTTATACACCAACTGGAGAACAGACGTTGGCAAAAAGGGGAAATTTAATTGATACGAGAGCAGTATTGTCCATTTTTTATGATTTTAAAGTGGAAATTAAGAAAAATGCAATTAATTTTTACTTCTTATAGTAATGAAGCTCCATCTAGTGCTATTGTACTCAATGTTAAATGGAATTTAATGTGGATGGAACACACAGGAAGACATTTGTCAAATGTTATCCCAGGAATTGTATAAGGCATACGAAAAATGGGTAATTGCGTACTAAACCATCCAGCAATTTCTCAAAATGCTTTCATCGTAAGCGCGAACAAGATTAGTGAATTTGTATATGCGGGATAACAGTTTTTAAGCGATCCAACACACACGAAAAGTACAGTGCATTCTTTTTTTAAAATAAACTTCAACTAACAATGGTAACAAGATAACAAATACAATGAAAATAACAATATACACCTAGACCTATTTCTATTCTTAGGAAATAAAAAAGGAAAGGAAAAAAAAGCAAAACTACCTGGTGTACTACTTCTGTAAATTTAATAAATGAGTATCAAAGCACTCGTGTGTCACTATCATAATTCATCTTCTTATTCAGTAAGATTGACAGCTGAAGTTCTTGAAAAAACCCTAGCCTTGTGATAGATTTTTTGGTGATATACGTTTGAGGCTGGGCTGATACCATCCACTTTATTCTCCTTATCTCTCTATAAGTGAATTTTGACTATTTTTTAACCTAAAAGATCTTATACAAGCATCATTTTCATGCCGCAGATAAGATTGATGTGGTTATAAAAAAATATAGGCTGATTTCCCATTGATTCTAAGAAATAAATGGTTTAAAGCATTTAATCTTTGGAAAATTAACTGAACTGAATTACTTTGAACAAAATTTTGTAGGCTTAACATTCAACACTTAGGAGTATCTCGAAAATTTCAACCACATTTGTCTTCATAGAAATTCGTAGCATATACAGTTCAAACTGTTTTTGTGCGGTTGATAGGAACCGCATAAAAATGACCATAAAAAAATATTCGAAAATTTCATTAATTCTTACATATAACAAGCAAATTCGTTGAAATACTGCAGAATTTTTTTTTTTTATGCTGTCGCACAAAAATAAAATCGCATAAAAAGGGAACTCACAAAAGCAGGTTCTACTGGAGTTCTTAAGCTAATTAAGTACAGCAGATCTTAAATAATAACCTTTAATTCATGTAATTGATTTTTTTGAAAATAAATTTGTGCACTCACTCCATGATAGATTTTTTTAATGGATTGCATAAACATTATTTAAATAAATTTGTCTAGAAAATATATTTACTGTGAGAGAGGCTTTTTAAACAAGATCACAAAAGTTTAACACTCAATTATTCATTTCGAATTACTGTAAACATTTTCCTGAATGCAAATATTCTCCATGCCATACTAACCACGAAGTGAAATGTCGTCGTTTATTTTTAAGACGCTTACAATTAGAAGCAAAGCTGTAAAGAGAAAGAAACCATTCATAACAGAATAATGTAAAAAAATGGTTGCCTTTCTAACTATAAAACGTTCACTTAGCCACTAAATTAAGAATGAAGCGTTCACTTGTTAGCTAATGCTTATGGATAAAAAAACATTTGGCTCTAAACAAATTTATTTTTATGTGAGAAAACTGAATATATGAAGAATATTATAACAAAATGTTACCTTTTCTTCATTTTTACGCATCCTTAAATATCAGAAAAGCATTTAATCTTTGCATAATTGGGTTCGAATATCCAATTTAGGGCTCTTTATCATCATCTCATTTCGAAGTCTAATGTATGGTTTCTTAAATCCTTGTTGTAATTGTGTTTTGAAAATACGAAATTGAGTGGATCCAGGCTTGTGTTGCTAATGAATTTTCATGAATTTGAGGGAAATGTGCCAGGTGCGATATTTAGGAAGAAATGTAAACACGTTTAATTAACACAGCTCATTTTGGCTTCTTGATGACGGTGCTTGTCCATATTAATGAGTAATTTTACAATGATGAATCGAATGATGAAAATAGTCGAATGGGATCAAACATCAACTCAATAGTGTGATTACATGTAAGAGGCATTAACGAATAAAAACTTTATCATTAAAACGATGTGTACTTTCTTTTTGCTTTTCTTTTGATGTTTCTTTTAACTTCTTTTCTCCTTTTAAGACCTTCTAAATCCAAAGAATAACTGATTTTCGAATACCACTGCTTTTTTATTGATCAATAAATTACAAAATATTGAAAAATATATAGAATAATAAAATAACTTTAATGTCATCCTTATTATTTCGTATTAAATAAAATTCATGTTATTTTGTCTTAAATAAAGCAATACAGCTTTGCAAAAACTATAAAAATTTTTTAAAAAACTATAGAAATTTAAAAAAAAAACTACAAACTTTGTATATGCTCTACTAAAAAAGAAGCAAAATATAATTTTATACAGACTTGATAACTTATATTATCATTAAACTAGAGCTTAAAAATTTTAAACACATCATGTGTACATTTCCACTTACTGTAAATACAAAATTCATTTTTCAGGAAACATTTAACACTGTTAAATTTTACTGACATACTTAATAAAAAATTTTTACTATACCTATGAGACCTTGTCAACCTTATTGATACAGTAATGACTTAATAGTAGGAGAGTTTGTGTCGAATACTGGATTCCATTAAACAACAACTCTATGCTGTTGAATAATAAAATTTATAGTTCCTAAATCTAAATTAGTTTCTAAATCTTTATATAGTTAAAGACAGGAAATGAGGTGCCAGTTTAAATATTGAGCTCATCTTTTGAAGTAGGCCCACGATCTCAAAGTGGCAGAAATGCCATCTATGTGACTGTCCTGTGAGGGATTAAAATCCCAATCTCTTACTTTTAATTTTTAAGATCATTGTGCTAAATAATGATGAATTTTTATAGTTAAAAGATTCATTTGTAAGTTACTTAAATAGTCTGATGTAGGAGTTTGGCGAATGAGAAATACAAAAAATTAAATATCATTGTCATAATCCGATGAACCTTATAATCCGATGACTCAAAATTATCGTGTTGTCACCTGCAACTCATAGTTTACCTATTGGTTGTTCTAAGTTCTTAAAAATCAAGATAAAAGTATAAATGCTTTATTTAGTGCTTTTCTCCAACAGAGCTTTCACAATGAGTCATTTTCTGAGCATTGCTCTAGAATGAACATCAAAACAATCAGAGCCAACAATAAAACTCAAATGAAGATAGCATAAAACACAGAGAACTTACCTTTGAGAAACACTCCCCCAATTATCGGGATCCACCATCTTGCAGCCTTCGTAAATGCGTCCAGTTACTTCCAACCTAAGCACTGCAAGAAAAAAAAGAACTGTCAAACACTTACCTTTCAATCCAGACACCTTAATCTAATAGCAGTAAAAATGCTGCGATGCTACGAGTATTGATTAAACATATATACGTTCAACTGAGCTGGCACAAGTAGAGCTTTTACTTATTTAGCGTTATCAGCTCAGAAGACTCGTGGTTAAAAAAAAGGTGCTTCTAGATTCTCCTACTCAATCTGTTGAGTGAATAAATGGGAATCGCGAAAGATATTTGTATTCCACCTAAGGTGGAAGAATATACATATACTATTTTAAGCATTTTTACAAGGAATGTTCATGCAATTACTGGTACGAGAACTAATTAACTTAACCTTATTTCGTCTTGCTTATATTTGTCTTCCAAATTAAATTTAGCTTCATTTTTAATTTAATTTTGGCTCAACTTGATGTGTCTCTTTAATTCATGTGTGTGTGTGTGTGTGTATGGTAAAGCTAAACTTACTTCAGATAAAAAACGATTTCTTCAGTGTATTACGTGGGAGATTGTATAAGGTATTTTTACTTCTAATACTTGGACTGAGTGTAATTTCTTCTCACAATACTCACAATTGCATAACTGTTTATTAAAACATAGTACGCATAAATTGGTTTTTGTTCGAAACATAATAAAAATTAAGAAAAAAAATAGATTTTGGAAATTATACTTTAACAAATAATGCGTTTTGTATGTTAGAAAAAAATATTAAAAGTTTTGATAATATTTTCAAATTATTATGTATAAAATATATTTACTGTTAAATATTTAGCATTATACACACCATTTCAATCATATTTCTTTTTCAACTATATTACAAATAAAAAATATTTCTATGTGACTATTTATTTAAATATCTTACAACGCAAAAAAAATTAAAAACAATTTTTCTTTTGTTCATTAATTATTAGCATGTAGATTTTTTAGTATTTTTTGAAATTTTTCTGCAATAACTGGTTAAAAAAATGGGATGTTGAATTATACAAGAGCATCACATACACGCATATATATATATATATATACAGCTGGACCCCAATTTAACGAATTCATCTGGACTGAACATTTTGTTCGTTAATTTAAGGTTATTTTTTATATAGAGGCTCAAGCAAAATTCGTATTTTTTGCATTTATCATTTGGAAATTCTATGGTTAGCAACTACACACTTTTTATTCAAGAGCTAAAAATACTATTAGTGAATTTATTCGCGAGCGTGCCAGTTAATTGTAAATTTTAAAATGCTAATAGATGTTTGAAAATCTTTTTGATTCCTGACTCGATTCTTACACATAGAAGAAAATACTGTGTCATTTACATCCTGCGACATGAGGTATATTTTTACAGTTATCAAACAATGTAAAGCATTAGAAAAGCTAACAATTTTGATTGGAATTTTACTATCAATTTCTGCATCAGAATCATTTTTCATTGGCAAGTTCCTCAACTTCAGTAGCAGAGATGTAAACAGACCCTTTTCAAATGTAACATAACCTTTAAAATCATAAAATATTCCCTGCTTTGTGAAGAGAGATGATATAAGAAAGGAATTTCCGGTACTATTTAAAACTCACATGATAGGTTACACTTATAACTCATCTGCACCAGCTAAGTCTAATAATGGTCTACCTCCTTTCCAGTCGAAATTTGATGCTTACAAGAAAAGCCTTTCTGTTCTGGACAAAAATGATATATCATTTGAAAAAAAAATCCAATTTTTTTCCAATACAAACCAATAATAAAAAAATTCAGCTGTTGAAATAATTCGTTAATTTGGGGTTTGTTATTCGTTAAATCTGGGTTCGAGTGTATATATATATATACATAAAATAACACAGAAAAATCTAAAGATTACAGAAATATATACAAGCAACAATTCACAATCTATGATTATAATTACAGTCTTAATCACACACAGTTTTAACACTAGAAAGACTGAAATTTTGTATACACCTATATTGCCCAAAAGCAGTCAAAATGACTACATTGGAAAAAAATAACTAATGTGTAAATAAATTTGTTTAAAATTAATTTTTAATATTTTTTATATTATAAACAGTCATATAAGAAGTTATTGGTAAATAATAAAATTAAAAGAAATTTACTTCACTCAGAAAAAAATATACTCTAAAAAAGTCTACGAAATTGTGCCATTAGATACACCATTGTTTTTCTAATTGAAATTAAAAAGCAGTCAAAATGACTTCCTTAGGCAATTTAGTGTTAAATACGTAAAATAATAAATTAAGTATATGATATGTTATATTAGAAAAATATTAAGAGATTAATTCATCTTAATAGGGAACGTTTTGAGAGAGACAAAAAAGGGGAAAAAATTTGCTTCCTATTACTCTGCGAAATATAACATTTTGTCCAAAGGCTGCAGTAAATTTCCAAGAAAAGAAGAAAAAAAAAATATACCAATATAAAGAAAAAAAAATTCAATTCATATACCAATATAAAGAAGACCTATAATTTCTTATAAAACTGCAATGGGGAAACATTTTAAAATGATATTCATTACCTTAACGTTCTGGAGTCGTACTTAAATGTTTCTAAATAACTTATTTTGTTCTTATAAGTTCGATATGAATTAGAAGTATCATTAATCAATATAAAACTAGATGATACAGTATCTTAACAAATATTCGTCTCAAATTATCATTTTTTTAAAAAAAATAAAATATTAATAAGATTGTGTACTGGCTGCTTTATTCTTGTGTCTACTGAAACTGAGTTTTAAGTAGTCAAAATTAGTTGTTGTTTTTTAAATCAGAGCATTATTTTATTTTTAAATAAATGTTATATAAAAATCGTGAAAGATGTGTTTATTAAATAATAAGATTTGATGATGTTTCTTCGATTATTTTCTAAATGAACAGGTACTGAATAACAAGGCTAACAAACATCAATATTAAACAGTTTTATATTTAATTGAAGTGAGAGAGAGAGAGAGAGACTGTGTGTGTGTGTATTATAGTTTTTCAACTTCAGAGATGAAACACAAGTGGGAAAATGTACAAGTGGCAGCTTGGATAACCAATCCATGGCTGTGACTATACCTAAATCCAGACGATGAAACTAAAATATTTAGTGCTATAGCAATTGCAGTAATTTCAGTAATTTCACTTCTATTCACGGCATAGACATAATTAAAAATCTCCTTTAGTCTTTCCAATTACTTTCGAGAAGAATCTTTAATTCAAGAATTATGTAATTCATTTCTTTATATGTTCATGCAAATTATCTTCAGAAAATGAAGTAGGCTTTCTAAAAGAAGTATAATGTATTGTGCAGAATAAAATTATGCTAAATGATGTTATAAAAGGAAAAAGAACCTTTGGAAATTGTGCTGATTTTGAATAATTTCCCGAAACACACACACAGATGAAATTGCAAATGGTTGATCAGTTGGTTGGTTGAAACTTTTGACACTAAATCCTCAAGGAATATATTGTGTCACTCACAAGGTTAAGAAAATCTTTTTCAATTAATAAATCAAAATGATATAGAACCTAACTTTGCATAGAAATTGCCAAATAAATAAATAAACAAACAAACTTGAATAAATTTGGTAATACATGGAACTCATAAGTATATCCTGAAACATTGAATAATACAGGGTTATCAGAAATGAATGACTCAATTACAAAATTTAATAATTCCCAGATGAATAAACAGAAAAGGATAATCAAGACGTCATTGTAAAGATAAAATATGAAATCTTTTTCCTATTTAAAGTTTTTTGACGAAAATTAAAATTTGTTTTCACAAATTTTCACTGTGACTTCCTTTAAAAAAAAACCGTATAATATCATTGCGAACCTGGTCGCTCTGGACTTTGCTTTTACACAGGCATCCAGTTTCCTGGAATTGCTTATACCATCTTCTTATACTTTTAGAAGTCGGTGCATTTCTATGGTACTTTCTCCGAAATTCACGCTGAACCGTGATTACTCGCAGACTTTTTGCAAATGAGAGTACACAAAATGTCTGACCACGCTGCTACGTCATTTCCACTTCTGTTCACAATAACACTTATTGCCACCTATTTGACAAAAACAATGTTACAAACTCAAAATTTAATATTTTATCTTTACAATGACATATTAATCATTATTTTCTATTTATTCGTCTGGGAATTATTAAATTCTGTAATCGGGTCATTCATTTCTGATAACAATGTATATCCAAAAGTTCTACTCGCAGCTTTGGAAAAATTTAGAATACTGACTTATTTATGAAGGAGTTATTTATAATGTTGCATTCCATATATATTTTAAAAGCTATATCGTAATTTGCAATTTGTTTAAAATACAAAAGGTATTATATAATGCACTATTATGCACATTCCAATTTATATAAAACATCCTAATCTGACTAACTTCAGTCTTGATTTGTTCGAAATCTCCAATTTTCTTCCGAACTCAACTAAAAATAAACTACCAAGAAGAAATTTCGCTTTACACACAACACAAGTGTGAAAAAAAAAATCTCACCTCAAACTTAACAGAGAAACATTCGAAGAAAGAAACGGAAATTTTCACCCAAAAAAGCGATGGATGGGAAAAGAAACTGAAAGGAGAATAATATTAAGTGATAGAAAGAAATTCACTTTTGGATGGAACAGACGGTTGGCAGTCAATGGGAAGAGATGAAGAAATAATTTTTTTGAAAAAAGCAGAAGGAAGGTAGTTCTGTGGTGTTCGGCACAGATTTCGAACGAATGAAAAAGTTATAAAAAAGAAATAAATGATCAAATCAATAAAAAAAAGCAAGAAAAGAATCTTGACGACAATTTCCTGGTATTTCTAGAAGTAAATGTGTAGCCACGTCTCATGTTACAAGATAACGCTTTAACTAACACAACAAACACGATCTCTGAGTGCTTCCTATCAAATGGTCTGCACATTATTGATTAGCTAGTGGATATTCAAGACAAAATGCCATTAGAACCTGAATAGAGAATGCAAGCGATGATTATATATGCCAGTCGAAAGTAAATTCATTTCTCACGTATCTAAAACGTAAGAGATGAGTTGAATATATAATTTAGTTTTAAATCTGAATAATTTTTTCTTCTTTTGGAGTATATAAAAACGAAAAACTTAATTACATCTTTGAATTTAACTATGTTTTGAAATTTCGTTGGTATTATTAAGGCAGACGTACACAAAAAATTTTAAAAATTCCTTTGGGAAACTTGCACTGAATTTCAAAATATCACGAGCAAACACTATTTTTTATATGCGAATGAAATTAAGGTTCCATATGTAAATAACTTCCCATTAGAACTTAGAAATGGAGAAATACTTCAAAGTAAACTATTATTATGAAGAGCACTTTTTGAAATTACACACACACGCACAGATTTTCTTTGTTGTTTTTAACGTCTATAGTTTTACCATAATTTAAAAAGGAATTAAAAAAATATCTTAAGCTATCAGAATTAAATCAGGTTTATTTATTTTTATAACGAATACTGACACAATTATAAATTAAATTTAAATAAGTTATTTTTTAAAATAATTATATATTACACTTATTTAATTTTAATAAAATATTGACCCCCCAACACACAATGATAAAAATCAACCAAATCGATATAAATAAAAAATATAAATACTATAATTAAATTAAATATCAATTTCAAGTATTTGGGTTTAATAATTCCAGATATTTCGTTGATAAGGGAGTGAGTCCCATTTCTCCTACATATTAATATATATATATATATATATATATATAAAGTTGCAGGCTTTCTATACATATGACGCCATTGCTATAGATAGTAACTTGTTAAACATTGTCATTTCAAACTGCAGTTCATTTTCATCCTCCATTTGTTAATTTGTTCCATTTTTTAAATTGAATTTCTGACAGCTTTTTTATTTCTATATAATAAGATTTCCATCAACATAATGTACCTAAAAATTTGTAATAATTATTTATTAACACACATTTTGAACACGTGTACACTGTAGGCTTAAATGATATTCAATATTTTGGTTTTTGTTCATTCGTTACTTTTCTTTTACGGATAAATTTTGTGCTTAAAAAGGAATATTAGTTCCTTAAAACATTCTATAACCCCTTATTAACCCTTAAATCTTCGAAAACTTTAGAAAACACTGGTGTTATATTCTGATCCATTGATTTTTTTTTTTTTATTCTTTTAATATGTCTCATGTGCTCAAGGTTTTAATTTTCAGAACTTTAGCTCTTTCTTATTTTCTAGGATATATTTATTACTAAGCCATCACTCTTTTTGCCTTATGATAATTATATATGTATGGAAAAAAGAGATTTTAATGGAATCATATGTAACATGAAAATTATCATTTATACTACGTATTTACGAAGAAATCATCCGGCATTATTCTGAGTTATCGTTTAATATTATCGCTTCGATGTAGATAACTAAGCATTTTTTCCTTGTACTAAAATTATCTATACACAATATAGATCATTCTTACTAAACTGAAGACTTTCACTAGCTGAGTAACTTCTTTAAGGAGGAAAGGATCAACAGAAAAAGTAGAAAAATACAGATAATTTTCAGTTTTGCTTTAGGTTTTGTGTTTTAACTCTTCATTTCTCAGTGATTCATCAAGAAACATTTATTTTCAGTTAAGATCGAGAGATATCTCAATTTCTCTAAAAATTTGTAAATTTTAACTATTTTTATATAAAGATGGAAGTTATGTGGTTTCAAAAGTAAGTTGTTTGTGTGCGTGCGTGCGAGCGAGCGTGAATCCATGCATGAGTGCATGCCAGTACTTTTTTTTCAACAAATTAACTAGGGTGAGATAAATTAAATTTATATTAGGCGCTATTCTATCTTATTTATTAAAATTAACTATTAAATAAGTCAGATTTAAAAAAAAAACTTTTAAAATCTAATTTCATAACACTTTAATTCGAAGACATGTAACATGAAACATCGCATTCTTACAGCAAAAAATAAAAATATAAAGTATCCCCACACAATGAAACGCATTTAATTTAAACTGTTAGGAATCGAGATGCGCATTTTAAAATCATTTAATTGTTGCTTCGGGAAAAATGAATCCCCATTTCCATTTCTTCTTTCTCCATTAGTTGCCCTTTGAAGCGTAATAAAATACCTTTACACTCCCCCTTTTCAACTTAAAATTAAATCATCGACGTAATTTTCTCCAGTTGAATGGTGTATAAGGCCTCTGGAAAATAACTGGATTTCTTTCTAATTCAGTAAAAATAAGATCTTTCCGAAAAAGAGTATTTTTCAATAAGGATAAGATAGGAATTGGAAAAGAAATTAACGTTGAAATTCTTAGCCTATATATTTAGAATATAAGAAAAGTTCTCTCTCTCTCTGTATATATATATATATATATATATATATATACAGAGAGAGAGAGAGAGAGAGAGAAATCACACACACACACACATAATGGAAACTTTAATGCAAAAAATTTGATCATATTTCTATGATATTTTACAAAAAAGAAGTTTTGATGACGATTGCCGTAAAATTTGTTCAAGAAATATAGTTAATTGAAGTATGGAATACAATCAAATATATGTGGGATGGTTATAAACGTGTGTGTGTGCGTACTCCAATTCTTTTTTAAACATTATTATAATAGGATATTAAGCGAATGATAGTGGGATATAGTTTTCGCATTAATAAAGTTCTCACATTGAAAATTAAAGCTGAATTTATAGTTTCCAAATGAAAAAGAAGTTCATTGGATTATATATAAACAAGTAATATAAAAAAAATTAAGTCAATTTCTACTTAGATTAACAAAGAAAATTTTATCTTCGTTACTTTTATTAAATAGTTACAATTAATATAAATATGTATATAAATATGACAGAATCACAATATTAATTGACAAAATAGAAAGCGATTTTCCTAACAATTTTCCATTTTCTTTTCTACATATGGTGTTGGATTATTTTTTTGTTTTGTTTTTTACTGTTTATTCATTATTTAAATTCAATTATTCTAATAAAATAGTATGGTAAAAAAGAAACCCTATTATCAGAAATTAGGGCACCCTAGGTGGGATTCGAGCTCTTGACCTTTAGATTAGAAGATCAATGCACTCTCCAATGCGCTACAGGGACACAACAAACAAAAATCTTTTCTACATATGCTGCTGGACTATTATTTTTATTTGTTACTTTTTATTTATTTTAAATTTAATTAATGAATTAATATTTGAAAAAATTGTATTAACATCAAGTGTAATCCACTGCATCAAGTGTCATACACTTGCTCCAGTACTGGGGCAAAATGACAATTAGTTAAGGTTATAAGAAAATAAAATTATCCTTTGTTTTTTTATTTGAAAAATTAAATGGTAATATATTTAATACTACAAAGGACTACTCTAACCTCCATGTAAAATTATTTTTTTTATCCTTAAGGTATCCGACTACGTTCGGAACCATGATTTTAAAAAAGTGCATAAATGTATAATTTTCATGATATTTAGTGTCACTTAGATTAGAATACATGTATAAAATTGTTTTACGGACATTATGACAAAAAAAATTATTTAAATACAATATTTTGGCAAAAAATTAACTTAGAATAACCTTTTTTCCAAATGTTCTCCTTTTGTAAAAGATGCTTCTATTGTATTAATATTTTGCCTGTATATAGCTCAGACCACTGTACAGAGGCTCAACTATGATATTTGAAAAATTCACATTATTTTCAGAGTTACAACCATTTGAAATAATTATCGGCGTATTTTCTTAAAATTTCTCCCGTCTGCTTTTGTAAAACATGGATAAACCGACTTCCAAGCTATGCACTTCAAAAATTCTAGTTGAGCCTCTGTACAGAGGTCTGAGCAAAATATTAATACAATAGAAGCATTTCTTACAAAAGGAGAACATGTGGAAAAAAGGTTATTCTAAGTTAATTTTTTGCCAAAATATTGTCTTTTAAAAATTCTTTTTGTCATAATGTTCTTAAAACTATTTTATACATGTATTCTAATCTAAGTGACACTAAATATTATAAATATTATCCATTTACACGCTTTTGCAAAATCACGGTTCCGAACATAGTCGGATACCTTAAAAGTAAATTAATAAACAACAAAAATTGTTAACATAGTCATCTTGCCCCGGTCTCGCATTTACTAATATCGCATTTATATAGGGAGAGAGTAAACTAATAGTTGGAATTGTGTGTGAAAAAGAAATTCCACCGCCAAAACAAATTTTTGCATTTTTTTATATTTCGTAAAAAAATGAAAAGGCCATATGTATAACTTTTTAATTAAGTCTACAAAGCAGAAATTTTAATGAAACTACTTTTCGCTACAAATGTATAATCAAAATAAAAGTTAAAGCTCTCTTATTTTAAGGATGAATACATTCACATTTGGGTTGACTCAAAAGTTAAATAACTTCAGAAGTTAAGAATTATAACATGAAAATTATGCAAATCTTAATCAAAATACCAACATATCCAACAATTAATTTAAAGAATTAGTCATTTTTTTACTGCTAATACACTTCCATCTCCAAATTTCTGAAAAATCAAAACTTTGCTTTATCTACATCCTATAAAATTCACTTTATGACAAAGTAACCAGTAGAAGTTCCTGAAAACGCGCGCGTGGAAACAAAAATTGTTCTTGTTAACTGATTCTCTTGTGACTTTTTATTTTTACTAATTACCATATTCATGTACGCAAATGTAGGAATTAAAATCAAGATTGATCAAGATAGTATTAATTAACTTGTGTAAATAAATGTGAGCAATGTAACCAAAAATCTACTACCGTAAAAAAAATCTCAAGTTTGTCTTCAATTGCAAAAAGGAACAAATTAAACAATGGAAATGTATTCGTTTAGTCTTCTTTCTATAGATCTATTGATTTTACAAAACGGAGGGGAGTGGGTTGATCCTCAGCTGAAACGTTTCATAGATTTGCGCTTGGGGAGGGGGGGGGGAGGAATTCTTAAGACCACGTCTTTTCCGCAATGTGTGCTTTTGCAATAAATGACTTTTTCGTTTCCCGAAGTTCCCTCCCTTTGTTGAAACCCCTAACTTGGTTTTCAGGGGAAAATTAACTTCCCCGAGGATACTAAGAGAAACTGATTGATATTAAAGTCTTAATGAGGTACTTGACGCAAATGTGAATGGCTTGACACAGGCCATGTGTTGTATTTTCTCCAGTTACCATCAATTCCTCGTTCAGGACAAGTATAATTGTTAGTAACACGAAAAGTTGAATTCATATTTTTATAAGTTATTTACATTCAAATTATTCCTTTCATTCGATACTTGACTGGAGGAGGGGTACTGTTTTACAATTTTTTAACTAGAATTTGTCTCGATTGTGCAGGGAAGCTGTGAATGCTACGTAGCTTAATTCCTCCTGATAATTAAATTTAATTATATGAAATTATTCGAAATTTGAATGATTTAACTGCAATTACTTTTTTGTCTTGATGAAGAATCTTCAGTTGTTAACTTAATACTGCTAATCACAGATGAAAGTTAAAAGTTTAGAGTAAAATAACAACTATAAATGCAGAAAAAATCTAATTAAATAAACAAGAATTGATAATTGATTAAAAAAGTATTTACGTCAGCGCAAACGATTACTAAAATTTCATACTTTTTGTGGAGGAGAACTTTTTAGTTATATATATTTAGCTTGAAGCTTAAAATTTAATCTTGTGCAGGAAACCATAGAAAAGCTTTATAAATAAAATCAATACTTATAACTTATTAAAAGCTGCTTTTATTATAACTTAAAAGATCTTGAAAAGTATCTACGCATAAAAAAATATACAACAGAGATCTAGAATTCATGTAATCTCTTTTAGGGGTATTAATAAAGTCAAAAATGTGTTATTAAATTTCGAATGGTTCCTTTTATAAGCTCTTTAAAAGGATATATATTGATAGTTCAATTATTTTTCTTATATCGTGTCTATTTTTAGATAAAAATAAAGGGTAGAAGGAAATGAAACGCGTTTTTGAAATATTAAACTCTTACAAGAAAAATGAAGTGCTTTGCCTCTGTTCTATTTAAAAATCGTTAAAAGTGCATCAGAGGTAATTTTCAATAACGAAGGTATAGAAAGAACAGCAATAAAAAGTTGAGTACATATGTATGTGTAAGAAACTTTGTTCGAACTTTTGATAATACCCAAGACTATTTTTTATTTGAATTCCAGAGATAATTTGATTTATACAGGAAAAGGGTTTTATAGTTAATCGATAAATATTAGTTTTATTTTTTTGGTTTGGATATTAATTTCAGTGGACTGAGAGAAAATTTGACGTATTAAATTTTTATTTGATGCAGTGAAGTATTCTCGATTAAGGCTCTTATACCTGTTTCGCTTGTTAAAATGATATACTTGTATTAAGACGTCTCAAGACCCTTAACAGATATATGTGCACTCGAAAAAAACATCCTTCTTCAAACCAATGCAACTTAGGAATAAAACAAAACAATAGTTTGAAATTTTTACCACACGATAATCATATATATTTGCATTATTTTTCAAATTTTCAGAGAACTTGAGAAACAAATTTAAAAAGTTATAAAGAAATATAAATTGCACAATTTTTCAAAAATATGAAAATCAGCCACGCAGGATTCTAAAGTATAAAATTGACCAAAATTTACAAAATTAATTTTACTTGGTATAAAAATATTCACTTTTGAAGTTATGCTAACTTTTAAGAAATTTAGAGAAAAAAAATTATTTTTTAAATACAATTATAATGAAAATTTTAAAATTTTAAGAAAAAAAATTAATTAAAATTCAAATAAAAAAAATTCTATTAGTTTTTTTTAAAATTGTTGTAGAAGTTAAGAAGATTCTTATTTTGAACACGTGTCTGAAATTTCAATTTGATATCATAAATAGTTTCTGAGAAATCCTTCGCGCAAATTAATTTTTTGTTATGAGAAAAATGAAGTTAAAGATAAGAAATAAATAGGGTTTTTTGTTTAAGTTTCGCTAGTTATTTCTCAATAACTTCGGAAGTTTTCACAGTATCAACAAAATTGGGGTATCAAAATGCTCAGAAATGTTGCGGCTTTAACATATTTTTTTTTTTCAAAATATTGAAAAATTTGCAATTTAAGAGTCCTGAGACCTCTTAACAGAAAATCCTCTTTGGTTTCAGGTTTGGTTAAATCTAATTCCTTTAATAACAATCGCACAGTCTGATATAGTGTTACAAGAATTTATATATATTCATCTCAATTAACCCTCTAAGCGGTCTGCACTTAAAGTCTTGCCATTCTGGAGATGCTTCGAAAATACACCGCACGTATTTTTTTGCCATCAGGTGGGGTTCTCAAAAGCGGTTGAGCCGTATTTTTAAGAATGTGGCTCGGCCGCTTTTGGGAATCTTGCTTGAAGGCAGAAAAAGCATCTCTGTAATGACTGGATTTTACGTGCAGACCGCTTGGAAGGTTAAGTTTTCTAATTTAACTTCATGCCGTATTTACTTGAATCTAAGCCACACTTTTTTCCGATGTTAATGCTACTGAAAATTGGGTGTGGCTTAAAATCGAAGGGGGGGGGGGATTCGTTGGATGAGGTAATTAAAACCATTTCAGGTTCATATATGTATTTAAAAGTTTTTAATACTTGTGTTAAATAACTGATTATTCACTTCTAGTTAGGTCTCATTTTAAAATTATTTTAATTTCGTAAAATTGGATATCGATACACCATTTCACACTATTTTGCCTTATTCATAAAAACTTGTTGGGAAATAAGGGTGCTGCTTGGAATCAATGGCGGCTTAGATTCGAATAAATACGATAATTCAAATAATAAACTCTACAGTTTCGAATTGTTATAAATCATTAACGAAAGCATGCAATTTAACAAATAGTATTGAGCATTATAAAAGTACAGTTTCACTCGAAAAAGAAATCATTCTTTGGGGGAACTTAGCCTAATTTGGCCCTTATGCCATAAAAACCTACAGAGCCAATCAATCCTCCCGAATAAGATAAAGGTTTAAAAAATGAATCATTAGAAGTTTCTTAAGAAAATGAGAATCTTTGTCAATAATACAGGATTGAAATTCTAACATTAAAAAAAAGCGTTTTCAAAACCTATGTAATCATCGTCCTTTATTTTCGGTTATAGTAAAATATATTTCAACTTTTAAATGCATTTCAGTTTTATGGCAAAGATTTTAGCCTAAATAATCGATAAATTATGAGATTATTATTTCTTAAGCCTGTATACGTGAAGAGAAATTTTGTATCGGATAATATGAAATGCTATCAGTTTTTTGTGCAATGGATATTATAATATTAAATTCAAATTAAATCAGTGCATTGTTATAAAAAAGAATTATGTACCGAAAAAAAGTTATTTATATTTTCCATTCTCTCTCTATTATATCTCTCCCATTACAGATTTTTTTTAAAAAAAATTCTAAGACATTTTTCCCCCTGAAAAACATCGCTTTTAATGTATTCAAAAAACTCTACCAGTAACCAAATGAGTACCAAATATTAAATATGATAACGAAACATTTATTACGAAGCAAAAAAGTCATTTTTTCATAGAATATTCCTACTTTTCTTTTCAGTGCTATAAACGAAAGTACGGTGCTTTTTATAGAAACAAAATATCCATATATCATTTTTGCAAACTGTCTGCTATAAAATAAATACAACTTTCCTAATTACGCAAACACTCCTTATTCCTGTTTTCGCAGCAGTTCTGTATACATAGCTCTTACTTCGCTGAATGTTTGCATCGAACTACAATTCGGTCCTTCCCGCTACCAAACTTTTTTTACAAAGCTATGAAGATAGACTTTATTCGATGTTTTTTTTTCGCTTCAAACGCTGCACTTTCCCCTCTCTCCCACAAAGAAAATTCCTTTCGTTTCTCCTTCGAAGCGAGAAATCGAAGCCAAAAAAAGAGTAAAAACGAAAGCGAAGCATAAAAAAGAAGGGACATAAGCATTTTTTTTCATGTGAATCACCAATGCCGAGAACATGACAAACATACTAAAGTTTGTTTGATCAATTCATTGCATTCTACATTGAAGTGGATTATGAGGAAGAGATAGTGTCAAGTAGCAAAGACAAAGTTCTTGACGATGTAAGCAAAACTAGAATCGAAACATGTGAATGGATTGAGTTATGGCTTGTTAGGGAATTAACATATTTATCTTTTCCAACTTTAAGATTCAGTGAATGAGGATAGCTAGAAAATGAAAAAAATAAGGAACTGGTACCCTCCTGCTTAGGAACAATATGCTTTAGATATTTTTTCTTATTAGAACACAAAAAAATTACCCTCAATTTGAAATTATGAATTTACATTGCTAAAATATTATATTGACTAATGATATTTTCATTGACTAAGCCATTGACTAAAATAACATTGACTAATGATATTTTCATTGACTAAGACATTGAATAAAATAACATTGACTAATGATATTTTCATTGACTAAGCCATTGACTAACGATATTTACATTGACTAATATTACATTCACTAATGATATTTTCATTGACTAAGTTATTGACTAAAATTACATT
>BMAV01016884.1:520243-556616 GCA_019973955.1 Trichonephila inaurata madagascariensis
CTAGGCTCCTGGAATTTAATTCATCTTTGAGAAAACGCACACCACAGTATTCATCTAGTTCTCTTTCATTATTAATAATCAAGAATTTGAATCTTTAGTTATAAATTTAGGCCCAACAAATCATTACGCAGCTGTCAGAAACCAAACATAGCCGCTTTAAAGTAATTAAAAATGTTTGCGAACTTAGTTGATGGAATATGATCGCTACAGCTCAGAACTTTCATATATTAGGTAATTTTTGTTTCAAAAACTCAATTGTATACAATCTTATAAAAATTTAAGAATACAATAAAGAACTTAATGTATGAGTTTTTTCTCCTTATATTTCACTACTTGTACCTAGCAACGTTAATTGTTGTGTGATGATTACAAGAAAAACAATTTTAATTGGTTAAAAATATTCTAAGGGTTTTTATTCAATACATTACATTCAAATTTGTTTCCATGCTTCTTCTTTCTCGTAAATCCTGTTTTTTATATATGTATCATTTACGAGAAATTCATGAAATTTGATTTCTTAATTTTCCATCAATGATGTAAATTTTTAACGAAATTCTAAAATATAGCTAAATGACATGTTGTGTTTCTTATTTTCAATTTTTCCTTTATGTATTTAAGTGAAAAAAAATTATAACTTAAATTAGCATCGATAACATTCTCTTTTTAATTGTAGTTTTTTCATGTTTGTAAGCCATTCTATGTCAGATGTTAAATGCAAAGACTTCAAACGAATTTTTAATTTAAAATTTAATTAACTACTGTATAATTCCTTAGATACTCTACCTTTTGATATGACTAGGTAAAATTTTCATCAAAGTTTCATAGTATATATTTGCATGTAGCTATCCTATAAGACGATCCCCAATCTATCAACGGCATATAAATTTATTTCAGATTAGCGATCCTCATCTGGAACAATTTTGTTCTATATCTCCATGAAATGCTATTTTGTGACTGTGGATTTTTAATCAATGGAATTTAAAATTTTGGATTAAGTATTGGATTAAATTTAAAACAGTCACTTAAAGATTTCTAACATTCTTATTTTGATGTTGTATTGAAACCAATCATAATTTTGTGTTTCATTTATCTTTTTTTCTAAGTTTTATTCTAATTTTTTTGTCTCATAAAACTATCATAGATTGGTAGGGAGAAGGTTTTTTTTTTAAGATTCATCTGCCGTCTTATCTGTGGAAGAAAATGGTACTTTCATTTCTCATTAGCTTTTTCTAAAAATATCGATTAAAATGTACGCTGATATGCAAAATTAAAAAACTCTTACTTTGAGTTGATTATCTCCAGAAGTGTTCAACAGATTTTACTGAATTTATGTATACACGTAGACGAATATAAAAATTTAAAAAATACTGTACAACAGTTACGGTACACATGAATGGCTTTGTATATCACCCATAAACTCAAAAAAATCATAACTAGGAGCTATAAGACGTAACAAAAATGAAGTTGGCAGTGAGTATAACCACCTCTTTTTTTTTTTTTACAGTCATGCAGCTTTCACAACTTCAATTCACGTTGAAATCATGTCTCTACGTCAGTTGGCAACATTCTTTACAAGTCCTGTACAGTTCTGAGAGAGAGGAGATCTTCAGTTGCTTTCAAAAAGCATCCCAAAAATATTCTATAAGGTGAAGTCTGGATATCTAGTTGGGGCCAATCTATCTGAAGAATATCTTCATTTTTCAGAAATTTATTGGACAAACGAGCAGAATGTTGTCGAGTTCTGTCATACATAAAAAGGAAATCAGTACCATATACATCCCTGAATAGGTGAAAAGAGAATTCCAACACTTATCCCTATATCCCATAGCAATAGCACGGAAGTATGTGCACCCATTCAACATGATCCTTGACAACACCGTAAGATTTCCATGTTGGCCTCTTTCTTTAATACTGGTGGATATGTAAGTTCCCTTCAAACAAAAGTTAGTCGAGAATCAGTGGTTTGGTAGAGTCTGGATCATCGATAAATGAAAAACAGTGTGTGTATGTGTGTTTTCCACTGATTCTTACTCAAATGTAGATGTTCTGAATGAGCATTTTTATACACAGAAGAAGGCGAGATGGAAGCAGTTCTTTCAAACAGACCTCTCAAATGTACCCTTCAGGGAACTATAACCCTTGAAAACTGTTACTGGAAACTCAAAAGATAACCGAGAAACTGTTTCTTCTTTGTTACGCTTCATTGTAATGAAAAAATATTGATTTTCATTGGTCATCAGGGCTTTTGGATGGTTTTACCAAGCCTTCTGTTTGTGGAAATTCGATGTCAGGAATCTACACACAGGATGTTAGGGTTTCTTTCCTTGTAATCAGAGATCTTATGTTCCAAGGAAATATCGTAAGTTTTTTTTTTATTTCTTTTGTATTCCAAGGAATTATATTTAGTTTCTGAGAATTCCCGGGAAGTAAAAAAGGATGGGAAAGCAAAAATTCTACTTGTGATGTCTTGAAGCTTATCTAGAAATAATATGATTCCATCAAATGTCCTAGCTTAACGTTTGATCTATGTACATCTTTGAAGAACAGACGATATTTGAAACAAGCGTTCAATTCAATGGAAATAAATTCTTTATAATTAATGATATATATATTATATAAATATATATAGGAGATCTTTAGCCGAAAATTGTTTGAACGGAATAAAATAATCGCATATTTGAAAAGGTCTTAGTGTTTCATATGTTGCTAAGGGTCCTAGTATGATGATTAAATATGGAAGAATAAAGAATTGGAAGTAATACCTGATCTATGCGCATTCCATATATTTAACAAATTTGACAACGGGCGATATTTTTTATAAGAACCGAGTATATTTGGTAGAAACCACAGAGAAAATATATCACATGAAGAAGATGTTATTGAATATGATGAACTAATTATCTTTAGCTTAATACTTTGTCTAAAAATATGGAAAATTTTAAGTATGCAAATTATTTTAATATTGAGCACGAATGTACACGTTTAGATGCTGTTATACCAATGGGGAAAAAGTCCATAAAAAAAACTTTAAAATTTAAAGAACCCAGGAAATTAAACAAAATAAAAAACGGTTTACAGGTTTAGCATCGGTAAGTCAGGGGATTATTTTAAAATAAGAAAAAGAAAAAAAAATCAAAAAACAACAGATAGGTGGCGTTACATACATAAGTGAAAGAAAAGACTCGCAAACAACAGAAATAACGTTACCAAATCATTTATTATAGCAGCATATGTTCCACATATCCACCATCACAAGGGATGACGCATTCCAAACGTGTCATAAATCCAGCAACGGCAGAGTGCAGAATATCAGCCTGTATACGTGACAACTCTCGGTGGATCGCATCTTTCCATTTCGACAGATTGGATGAATGGGATTAATGCACCCGGGAATTTTAATATCCCCACAGCCAAAAGTTTACTGGAGTCAGATCTGGAGACCGAGGAGGCCATGTAAACTTGCAACGTTTGCTAATGATTCTTAGACTTGGTCTTCTGGATTTTACACGATCCTCGAGCGATTCAGTTTCTTCTAATAGCTGAACAAGCTTTATGAGGCGTACCACTGTTGAAGGTCCTTTTCCAGTCTTTACATTTTTCTGAAGTTGGAATTTATGCAGTGCAGCAGTCGCTGATTCCTTGTTCATGAAAAACAGCTTCACCAACTAAGCTTGTGTCTTTCTCATTTAGCATCATCGTTTACTTAGTTGGCATGCAACGGAGAATTAGATCTGGATCAAGAACATCAGTATTTGTTATCGCCTGTCTC
The DNA here is from genome assembly GCA_019973955.1 of Trichonephila inaurata madagascariensis. Classification (NCBI taxonomy): domain Eukaryota; kingdom Metazoa; phylum Arthropoda; class Arachnida; order Araneae; family Nephilidae; genus Trichonephila; species Trichonephila inaurata. The sequence goes on from BMAV01016884.1 coordinate 524,013, forward strand.
ATTTGCATATTTCCAATTCAGTCGTTTGTACCAGCGCCATCAGTCATCAGGGGTTTTTTCCTTATCTTTAAAATGTCCCTTGACTTATCGAGGCTAAACCTGCAAACCGTTTATTATTTTGTTTAATTTTCCGAGTTTTATAAACTTTTAAAATTTGTACGGACTTTTTGCCCACCCGGTATTATAAAAAAGATTTATTATAAGTCTAAGATATGGTTTGTTTTAGTTTTAGTGTATATCATAAAGATTTCAAGATACATTTCTAATTTTTTCGTGTTGCATTTCAATAAGCACACAACCATGCTTGTACAGTTAAAAGTTTGCTTTGTTTCTCCAAGAAATGTCCATTTCATATAAAAATTAATATTGATTTAAAATGAATACGGATTTATATCATCTGTTCATGAGAATGTTATATTTTTTATCACTATCTCTCTTAGAACTAAAACTTCCCAGGAAACTTCAGTCACGAATAATAAAAAAAATAACTTCTTATCAAACCCAGTAATCGAAAACTTTTTTTTACACTTTCTGCCATTTTAAATTGAGATTTCAAACTACGAAACTCTTTTGGTCATATAAGATAAGTGAAATGTGCTCAGAATAAAGAATTTTAAAGTAGAGTAGATTAAAACTTTTCCGAAATAATCTGTTTTATTTTTTTTTTACTTTGGTACTAAAGCAAAGAAATTTGGTAAAGCCCTTCCATTCGATATAACATATAATATTTGTAACTGTTTCAACAGATTGTTTTTACACTTTTATACCTTTATGGAATTAAGAAAGAAAATTATATATGTATTTTTAAATAATAATTGCATTTTTTAAATATTTTTTGTCATATTCGTACGTTTTTGTACTAAAAAGTAATAAAAACAGGTTTATTTCTTAATTTCGAAAAAATTTGTTTAAAATTACCACTAAAGTAAAAAAAAAACGTTTCAATCTCAAAGAAAATTAACTTATGCTTAATAAATAAAATTAATCTATTTAAGTCAATACTAGAAAAATTTTCGGAAATATATTTTTAATTGCATAGTATGAAATTTTTAAGGTCACTATATTACGAAAAATAAAATTTCTTGAATCTAAAAAGTAATAAAATTTCAATATAACATAACGAAAAGAAAATTTCTTAGATTTTACCTAACATTTTGGGAAATTTACCAATTTATTTTGCTTTAAAAAAATACTTAAAGTATTTACGAAATAAACTGTATTTTGGAAAATATAGGCTACAAGTTCGTAAAACATTTTTATGTTTATTATTGTTTTTTCAATATTATAAGTGTTTTTTTTTTTTATTCTTTTCACTAATGCTAAAGAAATATACATTTGTTATAATTCTCTTGGGGTTTTTTATATTATACAAACTATTTACAGACTGTTTCATATCGAAAGTTTAGCATAGTTGGCAGGTTTTTCTTTCATACTTTGTAGCGCTTGTTTTATTTAAAATTATAATTACATTACCAGATTTTCTTTTTAAAAATCCTCCATTTCTTAAAATTTAATTTAGGCATTCAAAAATTTTAAAAGGTCAAAATGAAACCATATAGTTTTAGAGATAGACAATCAACTTTAGAAAAATTCTAAATTAGATTATTGTATTTTTTTTTATTCTGAAAATGTATGCGGACCTTAAAACAATTGTAATTAAATTTCATTCTTATCAAAATTTCATTTGAAATTTTAAGAAGAAATATACGTGGACTTTAATTGTAAATCGACCTGCCTATTTATTCAAGCACGGAATGAAATTAGCATCATTTGAGAGAATTTCCACTGCTGAAAACTAGCTTCACGCTAAGCTTAGCAATCTGCGGGGAAAGAATATATGAATTTTAAGCTATAAGAGCTCTGTAAATATATCAAGAGGTACTCTTTTAGTTTATTAATGACTCAAACTTTTATCATTATTTGCGCGAGAAAAAGTTTTACGTGGTAAACCGAAAGATAATGCAAGAATTCTCTTTGAATGTAATGGCAACATGATTAATCATTGGTCCGATTCCCTAGAAGTGAAATACAGAAAATAATATTATTGCAATCATCTTTCCATTTCCCTCTTTATCTCAGGTTTCTCATTTATTCATAATCAATGAAACAGCATCATTATAAATCTTGTTTCTTTGTCTTTGTTTGCGGCAGTTTGATTGTTTCCTCAAACAACGCAATGAAAGTAATTTTCACACACTCGAAGTTGTCTAGATTTGAAAAGAATGCGTAAGTAAGAAGTAATTTTAATTCGAAATACGTTTCTGATTTTCGTTCTTAAGAAACGAAAACGTTAAAAGAAGTTGGTTATAATTTCATGCATTTATTCTGGTTTTAATTTACGTCTGTACGTTGCACCCAAACAGAATGTTTTTGCTGTGTTCAAAGTGTGATTTAGATCTAGCAGGATTATTTTTTCCATCTTATTATCTTTTTAAATGATTTCTTTTCAAAACAAGTAATAACTGGCAATAAGTTTAGTTTATATTTTAACCCAAAATGCCTTATACGTAAGATTTGTTCAAAAATCTGTACATTTTCTAATTATCATCCTCCCATGAGAAAGAAACAAATGTTGATGTTGTCAATGGTATTTTAGAAGCATCCATAAGATTACATGGTTCATATTTTGAATATTATTTTTAAAGTATACAACTACGTTGAAATCTTGAGTTTTTGAGAAAATATTGATTTTGCATATTTATCCAGTAAAGTATTTGAAATCTTATCTTTCTAGAACTATCTTTCTTTTGAAGCTACGAAACGTAGAAATGGAATTATAAGCATTTAAGTTTGAGACAATCTCAAGAAGAGAAAAAAAAGCAGGAGTTGAAGTCTTCTCATAAACATACATTTTATCCTTCTGTTTTTAAAAATATTTACTGCCCATATTAAAAAAGAACTTAAGAAACATATTAAGGTACCTTTTGAAAAATCTGGATTATTTCATATATTTATTCTCGTTTATATGCTGTTTATATCTTTTCCATTTTCTGAAAAAATGTATTTTCAAGGAAATTATGATTTTTAAAGTTGGATAGCTCAAGAGATTTTTTTCGTATATTTACATAAAATTAGATAGAAATGTTTTTATACGGTTCTTGAAGGCTGGAAGTATGATTTTTAAAATATATATGTTAGAAGTGCATTTCTTGAATTCATATTTTAATACATCAGAGAAGAGAAATTTTAACAGAAAACCTCGGTTAGTTATTTCGATTGATTGTAAGTCTGAAAATAGTATGAATTCTTGAAAAATCCTATTTAAGACACTATAGAGAAATCTTAGCTGCATATAGGAAAAATACGATTATGGTGGCATTTTCCCCAAAATGAGAGAAATATTTTTATTGCTTTTCTTCATTTTTTTTGCCAAAAAATCGTATTTAAAATAGCATATTGTAAAATAGTTTTATATGCATATTCAGATTAGGTATGAAAAAATTATTCATTTATGAGCTTTTCCTAAATCGGGGTTCATGAAAGTAACCGGATACTTTAACATATGTTCCTTTTATTTCAAAAAGCCTTTTATAAATACGTTAAATTAAGGATTTAATCTTCCAATACTCAAACTCAGTGGCGCAACAGCCCATGAGGGCCAAGGCCTACTGTGCCCATCTCAGAGTACGTACATCTATTGGGCGCTGAAGTGCTTGAGCAGACGTCTCGATCAGGTGGTCAGTCTGAAGCGAGACCCTCAGTGTTTAAGTGCCCAAGCAAGCTTGGTACTCATTTATCGACCCACTGCTGGAGGGATGAAAGGCTGAGTCGACCTTGCCCAGCCTGAGAATGGAACCTCGAATCTGTGGTTGGAAGTTGGATACGCTACCACTTGGCCACGGGGCCTTCAATTTTCTAATACGGTATTGAAATATATTTTAATTGCAATATTATTTTCCTTATAAACCTTAAATATTTCCTTCATTTCAGTTGTAATTTCTTAACTCTACATCCGTTATTTATTTATGAAGATAAATATAATGAACAAAATTACAGAATTGTGGTCTAGCCATAATATATATAAACATATAAAATACTTTCTGTAAAAGTACCATAAACTTTAAAGACATATTTCAAATGTAATATAAAATTCATGTTTATGTATACAGTATGGATTCTATAATATTTTTTGCAATATAAGCTCATATTTATATACATTATGGATTCTTGCATTTTCCTGTAATATGAATTCTCGATCGAAACGTGAGGGCTTTTCTAAATTTAGATTATGGTAAACATAGAAATTAAATTCCTTTTACGAAAAGTGATACATAAAATAAATTATTTATCTACTTTACATTCCAGACTACACTTCGGGCAAATCCTTCTATCCTGAAGTGTCATACCATATGTAAATAGACAGCTATTTGGATCATTCTTAACATTCTTGTATTTCATTGAAAACTCTCGTTTCAAATACTAACTTTGGAAACCACATTCTATTTCACAGTATTGGTTTCATTTCTTTGTTTTAGGGCTTCTGTGCTATTTTTTGTGAATGAAATTGGACCTTTGGATTGTCTATAAAATTAAATAAGTCGCGTATATCTCGTGTTTTTAAATTGAAATGGTTCTAACAACTGGGTAAAAGAAAGAAATAATATTACAAGAAGTTTTAAATCCGATAGAGTAAGAGGAATAGCATCTGTGTTTTCTTTGTTCAAACCTAAGCACTTTTCGATTCAATATTCTGCGTACAGTTTATCGATACAGTTTGTTTTAAGTCTGAAGAAGATATAGCACGTTCAGAATTTTTAAACAGGTTTAGTAAGTTGACTCAGTTTTTCGGAATTGGCAGGCGCGTTTTAGAATAAATTTAGCTACGGCTTTCTTTCGGCATTAATAAAAGAAATTACAAAATGCAAATTTCTTCCAGTTACCTAGATTGTAAATCATGCATTGATTATTCGACGTTATCAAAGTTATGTTTTTTGCATCAAATAGAAAAAATTGTGCACAAATTTAAATCAGTATAACGGTTTTGTTACTTATAATGCCAAAGTTGAACGTGTAAACGAATAAATTTCTTTGCAAACATTAATTGAAAAAAGGTTTTATCCCAAGGAAAAGAAAAGAAAACATGTTTGAAATGCATAAAGAGAAAACTCAGAAAGCAAACACTTCTGGAGGAAATAAATGATATGTATTACTTAATCTTTTCATTTTAAATTGTGTAACAACTAGAGAGTAAAAAGAATTTATTATAGAAAAATATAATTTACTTAATTTATTCAATCTTTCATACGTATTTCTTTCTTTATAATTACGTTATTAAATTTCTTATAAATTGCATTTTAAGTATAGTAGGGATTAAATATCAATTAAAAATTATTTGCTTTTAAAAATATTTACTGTCTGCGTTGCATCATTATATAATTGCAATTGTTTGAATAATTGTTTTCAAACTCAATTTTTAAAATTAAGAACATTTTTCTAGATGAATATTAGATCATTTTAATCAATATTTGTTTTAATTCTGACGTATATTAATTTGTTTGTAATTATCCCCTTTTTGAAGCAAACTATTGCAATAAAAATAGTAATAATAATTTAAAATAGCCTTTTTGAAAAAAAAAAGGAAAAGGAAAAATTTCATTCAAGATATTGATGAATATATTACATCTGTATATATTACTTATAAAATTAATTTCATATAATTAAACTTAAGAGAAAAATTTTTCGCCATTTTTCATTAATTTTCTTTTATTACTTTCTGCGGCACTTCTCAAACTGTGGGCACACCCTCTTAGGGGAGCGTGATAACCTTACGAGGAGGGTGCAAGCACATTAGGAAGTCAAAAACAAAAGATTGTTTAAAAAAATTATTAATTTACTCATAATAAAAAAATAAAATATATTCTGACATAATAAAAAATAAAATACACATTTACACTGATATAATACATTTATAAATATATCAATACTGCGCAAAATGTATTTTATAATTAATTAAAGAACTAAGTTAACTACTAAGTTTAAAAAAAGTTTAATAATTACCAGTGCCCCATGGGCTTGTCATATGCAAAATTATATACAAAAATTAACACTTATCTTGATATTTTGTACGGTTTATAATTAATCCTTGAAATGCCTATTAAAAATTATGTGATTCGCTCCCCAATGCCACCGTTTTTCAACACTTAGACGTATGTGGTGTATTGGGGGAGGGGGTGCAGAAAAGAGGAAGATTTAATAAATCCTCTGAAATGAAATTCCGCTTGCAAACTCTGTCAAGGTCCTTTTATTGCATTCCAAAGCCTTCGGAATAATTTTATGGATAGCAGTGATTAGAAAAGATCGAACTTTGGAAAGACGTATATATACGTCCGGTGCAATTAACGCACTGTCTGAGCGCTTAACGTTTATATACGCAGGTAGCATTTAAGAGGTTAAAGTCATATTGTAGCTTTAACGTCAAAGTATATTATTATTGAATTCAATGCATTGTTATTGTACGGGGGGAGGGGCGTGATGTAAATTACGATTGAATATTGGGTCGCAAATATTGAAAATTTGAGAAGCACTGCTTTAATGGATTATTTTTAAAAATAGGGAAATCTTGAATACAGTCGTTGTATGATACATACTTTTTTTTTAAGTTAATGCTCAATGGTATGCAAAGGGAATCGAAGACAAAAATATAAAAGTGCTAATCAACTGTCTATAATTTACAAAATGAAATAACTATAATATTCATATTAATTTCCATTAAGAAAGAAATACTGTATCCATAATAATGTCATACTTCGCAACTAAAGCCTTATTAATATTTTTCAACTGTTTTAATTTCAGTGTTTAGATCTCTCTCATTTATCCTTAGTTATCACTTAAAGTATAATAGTATTAACCCTTGACTTCGCAATTTTTTAAATTTCTATGATAAAAATTATATCAGCTAGTTCTCAAGTAATAACAAAAGGGGAAAATATGAAAAAAAAAATTAAGCAATTTTAAATTGAATTTCAGTCATTTTTTTGTTTGTTGCAGAAGTGCAACATTGCACAGTAGTGCTGTAAATTACAAAAAAAATTTTATATGAGGATTTTATTATTCATCCTAAAATGTTTAGATTTCTTACCTGGTAATTTATTTTGTCAATAAACAAGAGGAAGCATAAAATATAATGGATTCTTTTTACAGCCAAAACATAGTTCTTGAGGTATCAGAGATTTTTATAATTGTTGGGATTTCTGGAAAAAATGTACTTCCACACACATCTAGTGACAAAATTAGCATGTATTTCGTTGCAGAAATCTTTTTTTCTCAGATATAAGTGATTTGTAGGTAATTAAAAAAATATTGAGTCTGTTAAATTAAAATAAATCATATGTTGCAGAAATGCAACAGTGTGAACTTAAGGGTTAACCCGCGGTCACTCGCGCGGGGTGTTCTGTACACCCCAGCGACAAGAAGATACTCCCAGTATTCTAAAAAGAATGCGCAGAACCACGATTTTTTCTGTAGCTGCACCTTTTAGGTCATTGAACTTTCAGGCCTGATGCAATCCCTCTTTTTCAAACGATTGGAATGCAATGACCTTCTAAAGTTTATCTGGGGGGCTGAGAACTCCCGCGAAAAGTTGAGCATTTGTATACAGTCTGCTCTGAATGCTTGGAAAATGATTAAAATATTATTTTTCTACTTTCTAATATCATTATCTCATTAATTATAAAGTATATTTATTACTGGTATATACGTTTTACTGGTTTATGAAAAAATATAAAATTATGTGTTTTAAAATGAAAATTTTGCATGTTTAGTTTAAATTAATGTTGGTCTCATTTGTATGCAACAAATTTAATAATTTTATATGTATAATACAAAAAACATCTTGTGCTTTATAAATATGTATCATAATAATTTTATTTTCATAATTAAATACACGTGTTAAAAGTTTGAGATGTTCTCTACACCCCACGAGTAACGACGGTAGCAAAAACAGGCACCAGTGACCGCGGGTTAAACAATAAAATATTTTATAGCTCCACATTCACTTCTAAAGCTGGTGAATTATATAGAAATTAATGATTAATAGTTTACTTTAATTAAAGTAAATATGATTACTAATCGAAAACAAAAAACTATTACCTTTCATCCGTTAAATATTTAAATATTTTTGACAGAACAACACATATTTTTTGACAAACACTATTTAATGATAACTATTAAACTATATTTATAAATATATATTTAGAAAGAAAAAAATCTTTGTTAAAACTTAACTAGAAGAAGGACTCTTAAAGTTTTTAAAAAGAAGTTTAATGTTCGTGGTTAATTCACTTTTTTTACAAAAGTTAAACTTTTTCTTAACTTTTAAATGTTTTTAACTACCAGTTTAGTGAAAAACATTTGTAGTAAGTATACTGATTAAGAGAGAAATGGAAAAAAAATGCGTTTCTTTATTTCTGTATTTTAAAATATAAAATTCAAGTTATGGGAACTGGATTCGGTCATTTTTTTTTCAAGATTTCTTGCGAAATGTAGTAAAACATTTTCAAACACTTTTAAAGGACAGATTTTACCCCCCTCCCCATACACACACATATACATATGTATATATACTAACAATCACTTTAAATTGAATCGTATGTTTTTGCACTTTTCTTCGTGAAAATATATCCCTCTGTCACTCCATTTAATATGAGCTGAAATTTAAGCACTGGGTTGGATAACAAATTGCGATATTTCGTGCCTTCTTCAAATGGTGTTCCACAGCACCGACGCTCTTATTGCAGTGGGGAAATCAGAAAAAGTTTTCTTAGGGTAAATATTTACAAAAAGAAAAAAGGCTGACATAAAATTTCTTTAGTAATGAGTTTTTTTATCAATCTAAATAAGATTCAAAATTCCTCTGATGAATATTCTACATACGAAAATGGACATTGCAATTTTTTTAAAATCCGTCCCATAAAGTTTCATATGATAAAAAAAAAAAAACAAAAAAAATTTTCAAAAAAAAAAAATAAAGAAAAAGTTCATTTAAGAACACAAGGTAAGAAAATATAATTATTTTGAAAAAAATAGATATTAGTTTTAGTTTAGACCAGTGTTTTTTAAACTGTGTGGCGCACCTCCTAGGGGGGCGTGCTAATTCTACGAGGAGGCGCGATCATATTGAAAAGTCGAAAACAAAATATCATTTAAAAAAATTATTAATTTACCGAAAGTAAACAAATAAAATTCATTCTGACATAATAAAAAATAAAATTAACATTTACACTAATATAATACACTTATAAATGGATCAGTACTGTACAGTGTGTATTTATAATTAATTTAACAACAAGTTAAGAACAAGTTTAATAATTACCAGTGACTCCATGGGCTTGCCATCCACAAAAATTACACAACAAAAATTAACAATTAACTTAATAATTTGTTTGGTTTATAAATAATCCCTTAACTGCCGATTAAAAGTTACGTGATTCGCTCCCCAGTGCCTCCGTTTTCCACGTAGGAGCTCGTATGTGATGTATGGGGGGGGGGGAATGTGTAAGAGTAAAAAATCCTCTGATATAAATAAATCTTTCGCAAACACTCTGTCCTTCGGGATAATTTTATGGGTAGCAGTTCACAGAAAAGATCGTTCTTCGGAAAGACGTATATATACATCCGGGGAATTTAACGCACCGACTGAGTGAGACGTATATATACGCCGGTGGCAAGAGATTAAAGTCGTAGCTTTAGAGTAAAAGTATAGTATTAATGAATGTCTGCATTTTTATTTGTATGGAAGGGAGGTGCGATGAAAATTATGATTGAATATCGGGTCACAAATATTGAAAATTTGAGAAGCATTGGCTTAGACTAACTTCATCGAGAAAAGTTCCTGTAAATCACAATAAATTCATTTAGCGGGAACTTTACTGTATGAAAAACATACACTGGTGTAGATATGAAAATAAAAACAACTTCTGCAGAAATATTTTTGAGACACTACGAAATTCTTTTTGTACCTGAATATTATTCGAAATCCAGAAAAGGCACTAGGATGTTTCATATATTAAAAGATATTTTTAGATTAAAATCTTATTGCATAAGAAAGTGCTTGTAAAACATTTTAATATGTAATAAGTATGTGTGCTAATTGATTAAAATATCCTCATTGACGTACATTGAGTCTTACAAAAAGTAATTTATTAATTTTACGAAATAATTATTTGATGCATGATCTATACTGTCGCAAGTTAAAGTAATGGAGTTAAGCACGATAAAAACTCAAGTACAAACTCTTCCAGTCGTATATTTAACATCATACAGATGATTGAATAACTCCAGTAATATTTAAATTAAATTAAACCTCACAATTGCAATATGCGATACTACTTTTTAATCACCGAATAGTTTTCATTTTCTAGTTATAAAACCCATCAAATTTCATATGTTTACTAAGATAAAAAGTCACTACATTTTTCATAAAACTAAAAATATGTGAAATGCAGAACAGTTATTATTGAAATGAGTCATTCATACGTGCGCAATAAAAATAGTCAACTGTTCAATTTCTATTGAGCACTTGGACGTTCAAATGTGATTATTTTATGTTAAAATTCTGGTGGATAAACATTTGTTTTTATATATCTCATGTGCTTATGCCTATGCTTTGTTACCAACCGATCACATACGGAATACAAATGGGATATTTTAGACATCGGTACTCGCGATCTTTTTTCATCTGGTAGGATCTTATCCGAGTCAAGAACTTGATCCTCTTTTCTTTTCTTCACGACCACGTTTCAGAAAATATAAATGCTCTTTTCTTATAACTTATTTCTAAACTGTCTGAAACAGAATGTAGAAAAAGAATAAATATTTAAAACTGTTAATTATACTTAAAATAAATATTTTAGCACCTAACGTAAAAGTTTAGACTCTCTGAATTTTTTTTTCAGTAAAAACAACTTAGAAAATTAATGTTTTTTTTTGTTTTTTTTTTTATTTTAAAGCAACTGCTAGAATGGAATTTAAAAACGTGCTGTAATATTTAAATCTTTTAACTTAACTTTAAAAATGCAGATTTAAGAACCTAGGTAAAAATAACTTTTCTCGTTCCTTTTAGTGACATCGAAATAGAAAGAGAATATTTACTGTCTTTTAATTTTTTTAAACAATGCATAATGCAACATTAATGTTTTAACAACCTAGAAGTTATAATTTCAAAAAAATATGTAAAGAGAAAAAGTTTAGAAAACCAGAGAAAGCTCTCACTTATTTTGTTAACAGCTTATTGAAGATGGAATATTTTCTAAAAGTGTTTATAATTTAACTTTTATAAACACAGAAAAACCGTAACTATCGTTTTTCAACTAAAAAATATCCTTTTTCGTTTGAGTAGTTTGAACGTAAGTTTCCAAAAAATTGAAAATGTAAACTAGACTTAAATTATATTTTAAAGTATTAATAGTTGAAATTATACAAAGTACTAAATTGCATTCTAATTCTCTCATTTTTATCTAATATTTAATATCCCAACATAATTCGAATCAATTACTAGTTCCAATTTAACAATAGAAGAAGTATTTTAACAATGTAGCATAATTAGTTTCCGAACAAAAAATATATTTCTTTTGAAAAGCCTTTTCTTATAAGTTGTCATAAAAACATTTTATTTAAAATCCATACCTAGAGAAATAAATTAAATGAATTACACAGTTCTGATTAATTTATCAGTAAAATCAATTATCCATGCATGATATCCCTTTGTCATTAATAATTTCATAACCACACATCGGTAATACAAATTAGCGTCGCGCGTTTGATAATAGTATCAGAATCCAATACTCATCTAAATAAGGCATTAAAAAAAGAAGAGGTATTAAAAAAGGAATTCATATATGAATAAAGGAGATAAATTAAATGTTAAGAGAGTTTTAAGTTCTTTTTCAGTAATTTTATTTTTGAAAAATGCTTCATTTGATCTCTCAAATGATTAAAATTTAATTATGTTGCCGTGATTAAATATTAAAAAGGAAACTGGGAAGAGGCTTGATTATATCGCAATTCAGAAAACAATATATGTTATCCATACTATAGTACCATTTTATTTAATCTAACTTTTTAAATATATTATGAGAGTATATATACTTTTTAAATATATTATGAGATTTAATGTGTGATTATTAATTATATATATTAATAATTATTAAATATATTATCAATTTTAAATATATTAGAATCATTAACTTAAAACAAGTAAGGAGAAATTATTTAATCTTAGTTAATTTAACTAATATATCTTTTTACTGTTATAAAAATAACTTTTGATCAATCTGGGGATAAGAATAATTATTTGTAAATAAATGTTAGAGGGAGAGAGACATTTCATTTAAAATTATTGTTAACAGTTTGTGATAAATATTACTAAAACTATCGAACTGCTACTAATTGAAAAAAAAATCCATCTAGTATTCTAAATTAGAAACAAAAAATCTTATAAATGCCATATAGCAGAGATGACGAACCAACGGCACGCGACACAATATTTTGGGCACGGCAGCGATCAAAATGTTTTGCATCTTATTTTAAAATAACAAAGTTCACTTTGAAGTATTACGAACACACTCATTTGTTATTATTGTATTGCTTTACTTACGTCGTGTACTACAATTGCTCATAATGCTAAGTTTGTAAACTGATAGCATAGTCAATTTCATTTACACAACTGTATCTTAAAGTTTATTTGTATTATATTTACGATTTTTGACTGTTATTTAACATGGCTAGTTCAGCAAAAGAACAAAAAGTGCAAGATAGTAAGTGTAACAGAGAATTTCAAACTTGGTAAATTTATATAGAAATATGGCATTATTATTAAAGGCAATAAAGCGGGCGGTGTGTGTTTATGTTCTGGAATAGTGATATGCAGAACATCGTCTGTAAAACGCATTTTGAAACTAATCACAAATCCTTCTCAAAAAAGTGAACCACAGCAAAAATAATTAATTTCTTAGAAATCATTTGGCAGATGACTCCAAATCAGAATGCATTCTACTAAAAGTAACATCTTACTATCCTTACATAAGTTATTTGTCATCCAATCTACAACAACAGAAGTAACCCTAATCTTTACTTTATGAGTCGAATTACACGTATATCTAAAATATTTACAACTATACAATACAAAAGGTATTTCTTCATAGTGTAAAGAGCTTTGTGTGTTCTTAGTATATAGTTTTATTATTTTCCCAATATTCACAAGTCAAAATTATTTAATGGCATGTCTATACCTCATTAAACACATCTTTAGAAAAAATGGCACGCTGATCCATAAAGGTTCGCCACCCCTGTCATATAGTATGCAGATATCACAACAAAACATCCTAAAGGAGAATGGGTTTTTACTGATATTTCTTTTAAAAGCAAAATACTTCAAAATTAATTTTATACTCTTCTACAGCATTAAATAAATTAAAGATCAACTTTTAGCTTTATTATTGCATAAGTACGTATATTATTGGTACTATCATATTATTTTAGGTGTATAAGAATAATGAGTAACCATTTTCTAATCAAGATAATATATATTGCAATACATGCGATTGTATTATGTTACACGATGTACATTCTTCAAAAATATAATTTTTATATTTTTATTTTTCATCGGCCAAATTCTATAAAACAGAACAGAGATTGGTCGACTCTTACTCTGCATAAGAAATCATCCTAAAGGCCCAAGTTATTGTTAGCCTTAACGCATCAAGTGGAAAATGTATCATAAATTTACATAGTAATAAAAGGTTTGGGATGTAATTTATATTTTATAATATCGCAAAAATAATATTGATACCATGATGAATTTTTAAGTCCTCAAATTCTCACATATATTAAAAAAGTAGACATTCTAATAATTGTTATAGTACTTCGAGTTGAGAAAAGAGGATATAATTTAGTTAAAATGTTTTATTATACTCCAATGCTTTCTGACTTCTCATATTCGTGGATGATAATTTAACTCAATTTCAGAAAAACTTGAAGAGATATTTTAAGCAACCTTAATAATAATTCATATTTTTGAAAATGAAATAGGTCTTTAGTTGCCCCATTTGTAAGACATAGCTTATAAAACAAGTAATATCTTTCTATACATATTTATTTATTACGAAACGTTTTCATTTATATTAAGTTAATGTTTACAGCATTCGTAAAACTCTAATTTAAAGTTATTGTTTTAGGTTTTAATTTTTAATTAAGAGTTAAACATTTAAAACTTAAGTTACGCTCAGAATTTGTCATCAAGAGATGAGCTTTATTGTTAACTCCATTTCGAAACAACGCAAAAATAATAATAAAAAATGACTAAAGCTATGGATAGACATTTATAAAAAAAATTTATAATGTAAGGTTATAATTTATAATTAAACTTATATAACATAAGATACATACTGGTAAAGGAAAATTCTTTGGTAAAAGTACATTGAAAATCACTTAATAATAGCTATTCACAATTTGGAGAAGAAATAACTCTACTTAAACGTAGATTCAAAGGATTTTTGGAGATAAAAATTAACTTTTGAAAAATGAAAATGTTCTTAGTAAGTAAATCATTAATCGCTCCCAAGTAATTAAGGAAAAATGTACTTTAAAAATTTATTGTTAAAGGAAAAACGCAAAATTGCTCTTTGGTTTTAAGTAATTAATGAAAAAGTTATTTTAAAACATTAATTACTTATAATTTTAATTGTTTTTCCTCTTTATTTCGTTTTTCTACATAAGAAAATATTAATATAAAATATGGTTACTACACAAAGAGAGGAAAAAAGAACCGATGCTTTATATTATATTGTTCCTAAATAATATATATATATATATAGTAAGGAATATAATTTAAACATATTAAAAGTAAAATTCTTCTAAATATTTATTATATTTAATTACAATGGAAAAGATCCATTTCTATATTTTTAAAATATAACTATTAACATAAAATTATTTCAGTCTTTCGTATAATTTCTGACTGGAAAAAAGGTTTAGATTTTTCCCTCCAGAAATGTATGATAAATTCAATCAAACGTAACTTAAATAATTGTCAAAACATTTCTAACTTCAAATATGTAATAAAAGGAAAGAATACATCAAAGGGAAGAAGTGCGTAAAGCGTTAAAATTACCTTTGACTTCAAATTTTCGAATTTGCGCTCAACGCGCCGACTCCTCTCCTCCGACAATATTAATTCAATAAGAAATCTAACCACTTCATCCGAAATAACTGTCAACTTGTTATACGTCTTGTAAGAACTCGTTCTAAAATTCTTTCGCTGAAAAAATAGGAAAGAAAGGAAAACAGTTATTGATCCAGTAGTTCTATCACCTGTCCGAAACTGTTGCTAAAAATCACTAAATTAAATTACCACGTTACTAAAAATATTATTTTTAAAAAATAATTAATTAATTTTAATTGCAAACGGCAGATGGCATTTCAATAATTGTACCTCGGACTTTGGTCCTGCAGCTGTACCCGCCAACTTGAGTATTAAAAGGCGTTCTTTCAGGTGTTTCTCCTATCGGTGATCGGGAGTGGAGAGAACACGGGGATGAACATCTTCGTCCTGCTACGATTAGCTATCGTAGTGGATGAAACGGATTGCCGCGAACCCGGGAAAAGGGTTGCTGGAATTCAAATTCACGTTTCAGCGTTCATTTGGCGATAGTAATGAAGCGCCAAAGAGCGATCAAGTATAGATTGTGGTTAAAAAATTGCAATGTGCGCGTGTGCGCTAGAATACTCCATTCATAACTCAATACAGATATAATGAATAGGGTAAAACTGTGATTTTTAAGAATGATATGAATTTTAGGTTTTTATAAGTTTACGCTAAATAAAACAGAAGGTATGTGGTTTTACTTTTGTTCCATTTATAAATATAAATGAATTCATGCAAATAATTTTTTTAAAAATATCTTTTTTTTAAAAAATAAACTAATTTATTACAAAATCCTTTCAGATTTTATATTTAAGGTACTGGGATTCGCGAAATCTTGATTTTTTGAAAAGGTGTACATGAATAATTTTTTTGATATTTTTACTGTCACCTGAATTAGAATATAGATATAAAATTGTTTAAGAATACTTTTACAAAAAAAAATATTTAATTGCAATTTTTTGACAAAAAATAAGGATGGAATTACATACTTTCAAAACATTCTTCTTTTATGAAAAATACTTTTATAATAATAATATTTTACCTATATATAGCTAAGACTTCCGTACAAAGCCTAAATTAAGAATTTTTTCAAAAACTTCACATTATTTTCAGAGTTACCATCAATTAAAATAATACTTGGTATTTTTTGTTAAAATATTTATACTCTCTGCTGCACTAAAACATGAAAAAAATCCACTTCTAAATTTTATATTTTAAAAACTTTGGTTTTGTACAGAATTTTCAGCTGCATATAGGTAACTTAGTATATTATACGGTTTTTCAAAATCACAGTGCCGAACCCAATCGTATACCTTAAACATGCAATGGGTCGACCATCATTTACTAAAATAATGCAAAAGAAGCTCCTGATTTTTCCCTGTATAAAATATAGTATGTGATATATTGTTTTCTTTCGGATATATAAAGCCGTAAAATTAACTGAAGAAATTTGCATATTTAATAAACATCAGTATTCACTACAAATATCATTCTCTCTCTGTGTGTGTGTGTGTGTGTCTGTGTGTTATTAAAACTACATTATACATTATACACCATTCTTAAAACTCTTACGTACCAAAATACATGCTAATTAAATATAAATTCATAAGCTTCATGCGGAAAAGTTTTAAAGGCACTGAAATCATTATTTTATTTTTTTTAGTTTAATTTAACTCAACTAATGTCAATTATTTTTCGCTTCATTTACTCTACTTATTAATCACCTTAAATTTAATTAATTAAGCCAAAACTTTTTGCTTATGTGCTTTCAGTTTTTTTTTTTTGCTGAAATTCCTCTCTGAATAAATATTTATGTAACATTTAGTTAACCTTCTTTTCTTTATATTATGGCTTTTGTTAAAGCAAGAATTTTCAAAATGTGGGTCCTTTTTTAGAGAGAGGAGAATTTTATTTCCCTTACCAAATGTTTCTCCTTTTTTCAATAACTTGGCTTGCAACACAGTTTTTATTTTACCTTATTCACATTTTCGGCTTTTTTTTAACAAGATTTATTTCTTTTACATAAAATGTTAATTTTCGGCTCTTTTTGGAATTTATTTCTTCGAGATCCTATAGCTTTGTATTATTTTCATAATTAGTTTTGCTTATTTTATTTTTTTACTCCTTTCTCATCGTGGCGATAGTTAAATTTAATTTAAACGTATTTCCTGTGTGAAAAACTAAATATATTAAAAGTTAAAAAAAGTATTAATATATATTTATTTTTCTATGCCGTTCCAGATTCATTTCTTAATTTTTTGGCACTTTGTAAGAGAAATTCACGTTATTTTCTTAGTGAGGATAATACTTTTATCCATTCACCAATCCTAATTTCATAAACTTTTTTTCTTATTAGAGGATTAAGATGTATTATATTATATATATTTGTGTGTGTGTGTGTGTGTGTGTATTATAACCTTCAGGATTACTTTTTAATGTAAGTGAGGCAAAATGAAGCAATTTTATTTGTTTCTATTTAAAAGGAAACGTTGGCAATCTAGGGCACGTCATATTTTGCACGTGAAACAATTCTCAGTGGCACTTTGCCCCACTTTACAAATTTGTGAATTTTTATATGAAAAGAATTCGATAACTTTAAAAAGGAACTTATTGAAATAAATAACATCTTCAAAATTATGGAAAGAAAATTTACGGAATTACGAAAAAATTTGGAAGAAAACTCTTACGATAAATCGATTGTTATTTTAAATTATTGGATATCATTGCTGGTTAGATTTAATTGTTTGAATAAAGTGCATGTTCTTTGCTGTATGTTTTTGGCTCTACATATGTATGTGAGATTTTTTTTTCTACTGTGAAAAATATTTTTAGTGTATTCAGAAGGTTGTTTAAGGTATCTGTCTACGTTCTGAGACAAGTTTTCTAACATGCCATATGTTATTTTATTTATTTGATGTTATTTTGATGGTGCTTATTAATGCTTTCTTAAATTAATGAAAAATTCCAATCAGAAAATTATATGACAGTTTAAAATGAAGTATTTTAGGTAAAATTTAATGAAAGTTATCCTACTTTCAAATCACTCTACATGGAATTCAAATCCATATATTTAAAATATTTTTATGCAACATACCTAACATAGTCATAAATTCAATGAACTAAAAATATCTACAACCTATCTATATTGTGACGTCTTCGATTGGGGTGAACCTCACCCATCTATTCATCTGAAGTTTTATGGCCCCAAACAGATGTTGGGTGACAAGAGCACGTGGCTATGGGGTCATTGTGTATTGACTGGCCTCGGACAAGCGCAGATATCGGGTCTGGAATTTACAATGGCTAAAGAATGCCGGTGACAATAGGTTGACGTATAGGCGAAGCCTGTATGAAAGTCGGTGCCTAGAGAATAGGGCTATGAGGCCCAGGTGGTGAGATGAATGGAAGTTTCAGAAGTTGGATGAGAATTATGGCGCCCTTGGATTCCAGACAGACGAGGAATGTGTTTGTGTTTGCCGCGCAAATGGGAGACGAAAGTGGCCCGGGGACGAGGGCAGACCTTTTTTTTGGCCTGCCAATGGGGAAGACGAGGGGCGTGTGGTGGACCCGCCCCTGGTGTTTAAAAGGGGTTAATTTTGAGGAAAGAGGATCGGCGAGAAAAAAAAACTTGGAGAGACGGAGCCCTGGATGGAAACAGGGAGATGGAGCCCTGGATGGAACAGAGAGATTAGCCCTGGAAGGAGACAAACTGGATAGGAGCCCTGAAAAGAAAAGGGAATAGCGAGTGCCTTTCGGAAAAGGGATTGAACTCCCGTGGAAAAGACTGTCCTCCCGGCTTGGCATATTTATTGAACTTTTTAGTAACATATGAAGCTATTAAATACGGTTTTAATTTTAAAATGAGGCTGTGACAAATTTTCTTGTTTTCTAACTACTGACGACGTTACAATATCTAAAATATATCAACAGTTACAAAAAAGTTATGGCTCATTGCCCATTTTCTTATAAAAAATTTTATAAAATGTGCATGGTGTTCGTAACAATAAACTATTTAAAAACCTATTGATGTTAGAGAGAGAGAGAGCTAAATCTCTTTATTTCACTGTCTTTATAATACTTTAAATGACGTGTTTACAAAATATAAAAGAAATGCATTCATAAATTTTCGAGATATCAGGTTTTAGGAAACATAACTTTGACAAAGAAATACAAAAGCATTTAAATTTTTGATTTTTATTTTACTAAAATATAATGCTTAATATCAGATACTTAAAATTCACCACAATTATAGCATAGATCTTCCTTGTTCTCTATCATATTTAATTTTTTCTTTCTGGCAGCTCGATTTCTCTTTGCAAAGAACAGAAAAAAATTTGAATTTCAGTCAAACATTGATTCAGAAACGAAGTCTTACGTAGGAAACGTAGATACCTTAACAACTGAACGCTCAAAATTATGTCAAATTGTAAGTCACAAATTACACTCCTGATATTGCGATATGAAGTAAAATGGTGCAGAGTCAAGGATCACACACTTAAAAATATTTATTTTTCATTTAACTATATTGAAAGGATCCTATATTTTATGTTTATTTCTAACTTTAAAATATAAATATGCTTAAAATATACGTGATGCATATTGTATGTACTATTTTACTTTTTTTATATAAGCTGATGGAATAATTATTTTTATGTTATTTATTTTTACGTTATTAAATATCTTTAAATGACGCATAAATAATATATAATAAAAATTTGAATCTGTATTTTTGACTTCTCTTTCCTAAATATGCATGCATTGCCACGGGAATCGAACTATTTCAAATATTTCCTGTTATGCGGCATTCTGAATCAAATTGATAGATTGGTTTGACTCACCACAACTACAACGGTGTCAACCCCTGTTTTAGATTGTTTTTTACTAACTAAAAATAATTTTCTATTACTGGCAATTTATTTCCTAATTTTGAATTACTGTCAGTTTACTAGATCTATGCTTTGTTGGTACCATTTTCGAAACTCCCATCAATGCTGAGCATGGACTTTGAAATCCAGCTGCATTATATAATCCCCTATTATTCCACTTGATAGCCGTAGTTGCATCAGAATCCCTTTCAACTATTATTAGCTCTCGAATCTACTCATAATGTACCACTGCTTTCATATACCTTGGAAGTGGGCTTTCAGATATATACCCCAATGTGAAACCTAACTTACAAGCAATATAAAAGTATGATGAAATATATTATCATAAAACAAGTTACTAATTAATTAATAGTAATAAATATCTTTGGTGCATCACAGCTTTGCCTAAGGAACTTTCAGTACTTATTACCTCTAACCATTGCTGAAAACATAGCGTGACCTTATACGACTTATATATGTATATTACTTTGGATAGCGATTACATGAAGGAAAAAAAATATTTTTAATTTGAACCTACCTATGTGGAAAAGATATTATATGTTACGGAGACTAGGAGGAAAAGAATTTAATTTCAAAATTGCTCATTGTCATAAATTGTTGAATTTTCAAAAAAAAGGGATCAAAAATTAATTTGGTTGGATGATTTTAGACTCAAAATAAAATTATTTTCCTTCAATATAAAAAAAAAACCACAAACGATCATTATTGATAAATGAGTACTGAGTAATGAGTAGTTCATTATACATATTATACAATATATACATATATTTCATAACTCCAGCTCTCTCTCTCTTTCTCTCCCCGCCCCGTCTAATCAATTCTATCCAAGTTTTTCTCCATCTGCTTTGTCGTGCATTGCAATTTCGTCATTAGGTTTTTCAAAAAATTTAATACTTAAGAAACTCTAAATCTCCTAAAGTATTTAGTGTTTTTTTTTCTTGTAACTATTTAATAGGCATCCTCTCATTGTAATAAATATTAAAAAGTACTAAAATACCTGTTTTTCTTTAGTAAAAATTACTATGACTTTTTTACCAAAAGCTCAAGTACCCAAATTGCATTCTCCTTATGACAGTATTTAACGTAAAAATTATTGTTTTGTTTTATTTTCCCTTTCCTCTATATACCGGAGAATACATTTTCCGATTTGATTGGTTTTGAAATTCTGAAAAAAAAAATTCGGTGCACTCTAATGCGCATTCTCAGTATATACGCTATGAATTAGGAAACGGAGTTAACAAATAATATGAAAAGTCTTTGAATAAATGAAATTAAAATTAGCACATGAGAAGAAAAATCGGGGATTTTCGTGTAGTTAAATTCACATTTTAATATAGTTAAATTTGATGCAAATTATTATAGTATTAAACAAAATACGAGCTCACATATAAATAAAAGATAAATATTCCTTTCCACGTCTTCTCAATCACCTACATTCTCTGTTATGTAGGCTTTTTTTTTTACTTCTCAGTCGACATTTAATTCATAATAAATGCACTTCCAAATGGAACAATTATCATTACAGAAGGGTTACATGATCCCCCGCATTCCTCGCACCCTAATCTATTTGGAAACAAGAATGTCTTTTATTATAGCTGTTTGTCCTCGAATACGGGAAAGGAAAAGTACGTTTTATTTGATATGAGATTTATTCATATTTAGTGACATACAATGGAATAATTATATTTATTGCAGCATATAGCAAAATAATTATATTGTGTCTGATAATACATGCTGAGAAAAGTACTTCTAATTGGCCATTTCCTTAAAATATGGAATCACAGCCCTACATAGTAAGCTTTCATAGTATTTTCAGAAATAAATTTACACTGTGCAGAATTATCTCTAAATTAATAAAGAAGACACCACTGGCTTCCACTGAGCTTTTATAAAGAGTTTGTAATAAAAGTATTTATTTAGCTATTTATATTTCTCTTTTTCTTGGCTAATTTAAATATCAAAGTTGTATTAATGAAACATAATTTAAATACATTTCTCTTTAACTTTGAATTGAATGACTATCATGATACCAAATCGACTGGTATTGGTTTTAGAATTCCAAAATTTTATTTTGGATCACGGAAGATTGCTTCAGACTGGCTTTTGCTTCGTTTTCATCGATTTCAGTCTGTTGCCCGAATTTGCGGTGACAAAAAATACTGTAAAGATCACGAAGGGGAAGCTATAATTTCGCCGATATCTTCCAAACTCTGGTTTGTAGATGTCATTGTAGTTCAGTAAAACCTCATATATCTTCGAACGAATCTTTTTCCACATCCTTAGTGGATTACCCGGGAATTTATACTCAATGGAAAATTTATTTGTTATAAATTATTCTTAATTACTTATTTTTTTATTAATCTCATACTTAAATATCTGTATCGAATTTATTGTGATGCTCTAAATTATTTTAGATCAGAACAGAAAAATGCTAAAATTTCTGAATTTTTTTTTTCCGCAATACAAGACAAAAGACTACATTACAAACAAATTACTACATTACAAGACTACAAATTTATTGGAAAAAAATTCACTGATCATCATTCTATTGATTGCAATTTTTTTAGTCATAAAAAGTTTGAAAATCAAATCTTGAGCTTAATTTTGTAAAAAATTAAAGTGTATCAAGTTTTGTAACTTACAATTGAGCCAGTTAGGATAGAAAAAAATTATTATTATAATATATACCCCATTAAATAGATTCAAATAAAATGTTTCACTTTTATTGATTGCTTATAAGTATCTACCAAAAATAAATAATAGTTGTGAGACGAGCTTTCAAGTAATATTTATTTTCCAAAAACTTGTACTGCTGCAAAGATATGTTCTAACAAATGTGATAGATGTCTATGGAACTAAGTATCATTCTAGATCTCCGTGAATAGACGTAGACTTTACTTTATTGGATGATAAAACAACAATATCTGAAAACTATTGTCCAATCTGTTCTGAGACACAAGCCAAATATCATCTTAGATAAACGTTATATCAATCGAAATTACAATGGTAATCCAGTCAGAGTACTGGAACATCTAATTTGTTTTGTTTTTCTATTTCATCAGAAATCCAAAGCATTTTCAATTTTCGGTTCAAAGTACTTTGTTTTTTTTCCTCCAACAGTATCTTCATCATTTATGTCTTTTAAGTTTCGTGTCGTTTCATTTCCTTTGTTTTAACAAAATAATTGTAAAAGCATTTTAGTTCTTAACGTTATCTTAAACGTTAACTGAGATTTTTTTTTCTTAAGTAAATATTGCTTGAAGACAAAATAAAATTCTGAAATGTAATTCACTCAAAAATTGCTATTGGTAGTGTTCATTCAACAAAAATTTAGGTATTTTCCTATAATAACAAATTTATTCACTAATATCCTCATTTCCTAAGAAATTACTGATAGAAATACAGTTCCGTCGGTTTTGAAAGAGTCATCACAGAAACTTCAGGCAAGTCTATAAACTAGTGGTTTCCTTTCATAAATAGTAATAAACCAATGGACCTTTTTTTATTCTGATATTGAAAATATAAGTAAGAATTATTTATTAAGGATCATTAATTGTGTGCTTGATTAATAATTTTGCATTAATAAACAACACAAAGATTATCGATACCGTACCTTATAATTTTGAACATTGTATATGTATGAAAAGTATGACATATATCTTAGAACTCAAGATTTGACTATACAGTGCCGACAACGAGTTCGTGACCGGGTCTACTTAAATACTACTGCTACCACAGCTGATTAAAAAAGAGTGACACTTTAAAAAACCAGTGTTATATCAGTCTTCTAATAGACACAGAAAAAATTTTCTTTAAGTAAGGAATTTACTTTCAATAGACTCAAAAAGTTCTGCTTACTATTTTCATCGCACGATTTATCTTATTTAAGCAGCCAGCAGTAAAATTTCGAAAAAATCTTCACACACACACACACAGAGTTTCAAGATTAAAATGCCCTCCCAAATAATATAACAATATAATCCTTCCATTTACCCCATTTACATGAATGTGATTGATTCTATAGTGCTAAAAGAAACTATCAAAGGTCCAATAAGAGGATTCGTTTCACATTTTCAAACATGCATTTAGCTTCGAATATGCAATATATATATATAAATGTTTAAACTAGAAACTTTCTTAAAATGTCTAAATGTATAAATGTATAAGTTGTCTTTCTTGAAATGTATAAATTGACATTTTTTTTTAATGCAACAATCATTTAGCGCCGTGGGTTTCTTCGATGTTGTGCTTTTGTAGGTCACATTGAACTAGCATCTGATCTCTGGAAGCTAACGAGTCGTAAGGTAATGTATGCATATATGCATAGATATATAAATTTCTCAAAAAAATTAAAGGAGCACATGGATTTCGCGAAATTACGCAAACATTTATCCTGTTAACTAACATAAAACAGAGCTTCCATAGTATAAAATGTAGCAGAAAACTTCATATGCAAATCAACATACATGGGTTCAAAATCCAGAAAAGGGAATAAGCGCAGAAATCGTGATTACGTAGAAGCTGTTGTTTTTCGTTGTCTTAGCGGTGAAATTCAACTTTTTGGCAGTTCTTTTAGAAAAGGGGACACGAAAATGTCACGACAACGGGATCTACCAGAATCCAAGGCCTGATGTATTATTAGCAGAATGGAATCCGTGAAAACATAAAGAACAGTAGAGGACGCTGCTGGAATAACAATATGTGTGATTATAAGACTGTAGAATCGATTCTATGAAACGTGCTACCACAGCAAATAATAACCAATATATCCTGTTAGCAGCTCTTCCAGACAGAAGAGCCATCGAGATGCAGATTCAAAGACATTTTATTTTGGCAACAGGACGAAGGATCTCAAGCCAAATAAATCGAAATGAGAATTAATGGAGTCTGTTTACATGTAGGCCAATGGTGTGTATTCGTTGACAGCAAGACACTGTGCAGCCCAAAGAATGTTGGCTGCTAAGCATCGAGATTCGATGTAAAGTTATTGGAGTCAACTGCTGTTTACGGATGAGTCCGGATTCAGCTTAGAGTGGGACGCCAGACGTTTTTTCGGTATTGCGAGGAAGGGGCACTTGAAATAATCTAATATTCGCTCAGGAAAATTCACATTACAGACTAGGCGGTTTGATGGTATGGACTGATATCAGCATAGGCGGACGTACTGACCTGTATATCTATCGGAAAAGCAATTCAATGGCTCAAAGGTATGCAAACGAAATCCTGAGACACCTTGCCGTACCTTACACAGCAGTCATTGTTGATTCCTTTCTGTTAATGCTGGGTAATACCAGAAACCATACAGCTCGTCTTGATAAGAAATTTCTTGAAGTTGAAACAATACAGCGTATGGTGTGGTCAGCATGTTGTCCTGGCCTTAATCTTTTCATCCAGCATTCTTGGGACTCATTCTAATAACTCATTCAGCAAGATAACTGTCTTCGCTTACTGTTGGGGACGTGGAGATTGCACTCCTAAAAGAGTGTAACAGTGTTCCCCAAAGTCTCATCAATAATCTCATCGCGTCCATGCTAAACAGGTGTGTGACAGTCTTAGCAATTCGAGGGAACTACACACCATATTAAACATCCTGTATCCATTCCATTCCATATCCAGTTTTTGTCATTTACATGTAACTAAACTGTTGGTCTGAAGTATCATTTCATATTATTTATACCATTCTAAAGAATTAAAGCTCCCATACAATTGTTTTCAGCTTCTTTTTTTCTGTATTGAACTTTTTTATACTTGTACTCTCCATTTTATGCCCATACATGGCTATCGTGCAGCGTTTTCTTCACTTTTTTGCTTGCTCCCCTAATTTTTTTCAGAAGTGTTTATATATATATATATATATATATATATATATATATATATATATAATAAATTAAAGGAATGATGGATATATATATATAGGTTAAGTATCCTACATATGAAAATATGCTTATATTCTGAAATAGAGAACCATAATAACAAAATATATTCTGAATGAAGAATGATTTTAGTAATGAAATCAATATATAAAAATAAAAAGTGAATTGACCAAAAAGGAAAATTAAAAATAATAATGTTTTCTAAAGTTGTCACTAGTTTAGGGCATGGTATGGTTAAGCTTGTTTTACAGATCATATGTATAACACGTATTACAGATGGCGACATAGCTATAGTTAGTTTCCTGTTGACTTTCTTTTGAACACAGTTTTCTTCTATAGTTTCCTGATTCCACTTTTTAACTTTATGTTTTCAAAACTTTGGTAAGATTTTGAACGCACGCTTCTAAGTTTAAATATTTATGCTACTATTTCTTTTTAAATAATATTCATTCAAAATAGTTTTATCTTCTAATAGCTTATTGATTGTTCATTCCGAAAATAATAGGATTAAGTGATATTCAATCTTGGTTTATATTCTTCATTTTTCTTCTTGGACTAACGTGTATAAATTTTCTGCTCAGGAGGAAGGTAAAGATCCTATAAAGCAAGTGTAACCCTTTATAAGGCCGCGGTAAGTATACTTACCATAAAATTGCCTTAATTTTAAAATGTTCATGTTACCCTATTTGAATACTTTTTAGTGTTCTGTGCTTTCATCTATTATTAATTTCAGAAAATTAAAAAAAATTATAAGCTCTTTCACCTTTAGTTACTCTCCCCCTCTCACACACATAATATCAGTATTAAGACAAGAGTTCAATATCATACAGCTATTGTTTCCCAGCGTGCTACATCTCATTTCTTTGCTTATTTTTCGTGTATTTGGAGTTATAAACATCTTGATATTACCAGAACTTCAAGTAAACATTATTATATGAATGTAAGAAAAATCTCCCGGAAATGGTGGCACTGAATCTTTTACTTCCTAATTGATTTGGCAATTGTCAATTCCTTTATTTGGGGGTAATTGTGTAAAAGATATGGCTCTTATGACAAATTAGTTTTCGTCTTTGGCTGGCACGCCAATTGATTTCAGGATTTTCAAGTCGGAAATGAAAAGGACGACCCATAAAAGTTTCTTGGGCAATAAAAAAAAATGATCCCAGACGAAGTGAGAATGGATAAAGCTGGTAATCACATTCCAATTTGAGGGAATACATACACGCGCAGTCGTTCGTGCTCTACTAAGGCATATGTAAAGAGAACCCAACCTGTACACAACCTGCGATGTCCCGTTATGTGTATATCCGTATCTTCTAAAATTTCATTGAAAATAATATTGTAATTTGTAATCTATGAATAAAAAAGCTACAATACATTATTCTTTTTCCAGTTAGTAGTACTTAAAATATATATTATATAGCTATAAAACAGAAAGATAAAAAAAAAGCATGATGTTTCCTACCTTTTTAATAACCCCAATAGTATTTTTTGGTAGAAAGAACATGTGTGTGTGCTTACGCAGTAGATTTCATATACACAAGCATTATATACATATACACAAACTATTGCACGCATGCGCAAATTTTATATAGCTTTTACAAACCAATGAATAATTCCGTATCTACAATTTAAGGTAAAATAATAATTTTTCTTTATCTACACTTTTGAATTACGAGTCCTAAAATTTAATTACGAGAGTGGAACAACAACAATAGTTTTCTCGTCGGTTCAAAACTTTCTATTCTCTATAAACTGCGGTCCAGAAGCAACATGTAAAACACAAATAGAAACATTATTTTCCACGTACAATAATGATAATGGTAGTTTTAATAATCGTGCAATTACGTCTTTGGTCCTTGTTCTTGTTTTCATAACAACAGAGAGATTCAAAATTTCAACAGACAAAATTCAGACAATTAAAGTCATGTTGTATTGTGGACATTTGAACTTCATCTCTCACGTCATTTCAACACGAATATGCAACAAGGCTTCTACGACCTTTTTGTTGTTGTTGTTGTTGTATATATTGAATTATAGCACAATATGTTCTGAATATCTCAAATAATGTCATTAGGATAAGAAATCTAATTTAATATCTCGAGATATGAGAATCCCCGTATCATTAGCAATGAAGATCACAAATTGCGAAGAAAATTCGAAATTATTAGTAAATAATCGTTTCAAGGAAATTCACTCCAAAATATTTGAACAGGATGTTAAAAATAGATTTGCACGCAACTAAATATAGTTGAATGTTTTATTTGAATTATGAAAGGGGAGAAAGAGAGAGCCCGACCTATACAGATATTAAAAATTAATTCATTTCTCATTTTAATAAAGATATAACTGGACACTAAGTAAGGGAATAGTGACTGAGAAATTGCAAACAACGTTGTTCTTAACAATCAAATATGGTACTTAAAAATAAATTTAGGAAAGATATGTAATAATAAAAATTTAAATGGAAATCAAACATCCGATGTCAAATACTGATATCGGATTCTTTAAGAAAAGGATTCAAAAAGCAAGAAATAAAAAAAGCATAGACATTAAAAGCTTGAGATAAAATATATCGGAATAAGTCAAGTGGAAAGAAAAGGAATTTGAAAACAAATTGGCTTTACATTTTGCTTTTAAATGGTTTTCAGTTGGAAAATTCTAAAGCTTCTAAATCTTCTGAGTTAACAAGTGGAACTAAAATGGAAAAGTGAACAGTAGTAAAAAAAACATATCTCTAATTTTGTAAATGTGTTTTCTAACAAGTACAAAGCTTGACTGTTTGTCAAAGGACACTCAAAATAGAAAAATTTCAAATTTGTGTTGGTTCCTCGCAAAATTTTGCACAGATCACGTTTCTTAAGTATTTATATTAGACACACAATTTCTTTCTTAGATTTAAGAAGATTAGAAGATTTCAATTTCTTCTAAGTATCCATAGCTTCTTAAGTTACTAAATTTTTACCATTTTTTTCTTCTTCTTTGTCTTTTATAATTCAAAAAAGTGTTTAATAAATGTTTTCCCCTGATTTTTAAGCATGAAATATGGAATTTGACGCGTGTCTATGGCTTTCGTTCCATTCATTAGAAAATAAAAAAGAAAATTTAATTGAGCTGCGCCTTTATCTTTTGATGAAAAAGGTAAGTTGTGATATTTTATTATAAATTAAAAAAAATTAATCATTGCGAACTTTAGTTTTTAGTCTCATAATAAGAAAACGTAATTTTAAGTGTTGTGACTCTGAAATGAAATTTAAATAGCAAGAAAGAAACTTCATTAATGTAAGAAAAAAAAATTTCTTTTTTTGAAAATTGAAGTAAAACCAATACGAAAACCTCTTGGTTAGTATTAGATCTCTTTACTCAAAAAAGGCATATGATGATTGAAAAACTGTCTGATTCTAACAAATTTGTTGTTTATGATGAATAATTGCTTTACATTAGCTTCAAACAAAACATTTTTTTCATAAATTTAAAGAATTTTAATAATGTTTGTGTCTGGTGTCTTCTTAAAGGAGTTACATCTTTTGATGCATATTATTTAAAATTAAAAAATTCAACTTCTCTACTATACTAGTATTCACTTATACTAATATAACTTTTTTGTGTTGAACTTGAAATCTAATAATAAAACAAGTGTGTGCATATTTATGTTTGTGTTAGCATTGTGCGCATTTACACATTTGAAAGAATATAGATTTATTCAAAAATGTATAAATTTAGAACTAATTTTTTTCATAAAATATACTGCACTATTTCAAATGAAAGGAAAAATATTATTGCATTGCAACAACAGTGCTATACAGTATTTTTAGAATATTTTATTTTTCTAATTTATACATGTTGGTTAGTATAAGCTTAAGCATAAAATAAGAAATGAAAACAAATTAATGAATGTAATGGATTTATGGATTAATCTCAGTCGAGCTTCCAATAGTGGCAACTTAACCCTAGAAACTCGCAAAAGAATGGGCATGCGCAGATAGGATATGGAAGCAGTGAGATGGCGCTGTTGTCGATGTATAGAGTGCAAAAAACGTTCTAGTTCGATCTAGTTAGAAGGGTAGTTGTACAACGTTAAAGCGAAGAGTTTCGTTTCCATCGCTATAAGTATGCTTTCAAAAGGTGATCAACGGTCGTAGCTTAAAATCGAGGCTGCCCGGGCAAAAATGGAATATAATTCTATCGAGGATTACTGGAAACCTGTGACAAAAATGGATTACCATATAGGACGGTTTCACGATGGGTTAAGACGTTTCGTTCGGCTTGGAATGACACTTCGGATGTGCAACGCACAGGTCGAGCTTTCATTCGTCAATATCAGATTGACAACCTGAGTGGTCTTCCTTCCATAGATCGTTGATGAACTGTCCGGAAATTATCTTTAGACGTTAGTCTTAGTCTTCAAATGGTGTTGTGGTGAAGAAATGTCTGAACATGAGAAAAATTTCTACCCGATGGGCTTCACAACAACTCACCGAAGTGCAGAAATGGTACCGGTATGCACCCACTTGAAGAAATACCGCAATGAAGGAGACACATTTCTGCAGTGCATAATTTTCATTGATGAGATGTGGATACGAGCCTATATGAGCCTGAATAAAACGTCAATCAAATGAATGGTATCAGAAAGGTTCGCCACGTCTACAGAAATTTTGACAGGAACCCAGATGGATGCAGATTACGCTGAATGTGGCATACCACTGGGGGAGGCTGTGATTTTTACGTATGCTGGACCTACAGGACAAACTGTCAACGCAAACTATTATTGTCGATTTCTACAGCACCATCTGTGTCCAGCTATGTGGTGAAAACGTTCATGTTTATTGCAAAACAATCTTCCTATCGTGTTGCATGACAACGCTCGTTTTCATGTCGCAAACAATGTCAATATCCTATTGCGACGGTGGTAATGGGAAATCTTGGAACATCCTCCCTACTCACCTGGTATGAGTCCTTGTAACTTCAATCTGTTTTCGAAGTTGAAGGAACCTCTCCGAGATCCCCGTTTGTATGACGTTTCAGCTCCGTCACTGTCATCAACAATCACCTTGCCAATGGTCTCTAACGTCTTCCCGACATTTGGCAAACGGTTATAAGCTTTGTTGATAATTACATAGAAGGATTTTAATGCAGTTGTAAGTTCATTAAAAGTTGATTTACATCGACGTTACAATTACTTAATTTACAGACCTCGTATATTTCGCTAATGTTATTAGAATCCCTTAGTTTTTTTTAAATTACTGAACTGATAAAAATGAAATGTTAGAAGAATGTGTAAAACAATAAACTAATCAATAATCAAAAACAGATTTTACAAAAACAAAATACAAATGGTCATTTGTTATCCATAAATATTAAAATAAAATGTTAAACAAGTAGAAAATTGCTCCCCAAAATCTAATGACAGAAAATGTGGTGGAATATCATAAAATTTTGATTCAATAGCCTTAAGCTCTTCTATAGTGTCTAAACAATACAAATTAAATTGACATTTTAAGATCTCTAGATCATTCTAAGCATTTCGGAAAGTTTCTTACGTAAGTTTCGTTCGCAGAATTAGTGATAATTTATCTTGTTTAAGAGTGAGCAGAAACAGACGTTAAACTCTTTCAAAAGTGGAGGCTTTTAGAAAGAGATGCTATTTAACATGATCGATAGCTTAAGAATTAGGTCGATCTTCAAGTTTAAATTTCCCGTGACAGAAAGAAAATTAGGAGAAAAAATCTGCAAAAGACTCATAAAAGTTGTTTTCGGGAAGGAGGAATAAAGTTTTCATCCCCCGAGGGAAAAAAATAGCAAGTAATAAAATATATCCTGTGATCCATAACGTTTTCTTAAGAACGGAAACTTGCTCCTTCGTGGAGACAATATGTTTAGTAGGGAGGATCACGATTATATGGAGCGAAAAAAACTATTATTATTAATCGGAACTTACCTATGTGGAAAAGATGTTCTATGATGCGGAGATTATAAGAGAAAAATAATTTAAAATAATAATTTCAAAATTTATTATTACCACAAAGGGGCTGAATTTTCGAAAAAGGGGGAAAGCGACTTAATTTCGGTTAGATGATTTTAGACTCAAAATAAAATTACTTTTTCTGCAAATATAAATAACCAAAATCGATGATTATTTATAAATGAGTACAGTAATACCCCGACTTAGCCACCCCGACTTACACCAACCCGGAGTTACGCGATTTTTAAATCTCGTCGATTCGTCGTTTGTTTGAGTAAAAAAAATAAACTAGAATTTATTACAGATTTTTAATGGTTTTATACTTTAAATATTTTAACGATTGTTTGGCGCAGCTTAGCGAAGATTGGCTCTTGCGCCAATAAACCCAACACTCACTCACTTGAGAAAAAAAAATTGGTAAAATTGGGGAAATTGATAATGTGATTGAAGAATTTGTCGATAAGAAATTTAGAAGTGGATAGTGATGAGACGTTCAAAAACTGCTGGATTCCCACAATCAGGAGCTGACAATTGATAAGCTCATAGAAATTCAGGAGAAAGAACAAGACATCGAAGAACTTGAGTCTTTAGACCCAGTTCAATCAGAAGATTGAATGACGGTGTTGGGAATTTGATACAAGACCTCAGTTTAATTGAAAAAGACTTACAAATTTTAGAAAATGTAGACTTTGACAAGGAATGTATTTCTTCAACAAAACAAGGAATAAAAAATATTAGCATGTT